>LGRX02018357.1:0-10294 GCA_001247695.2 Cymbomonas tetramitiformis | reverse complement strand
CGCTGCTATCCCGGAGTATGACGCGCTGCTATCCCGGAGTATCACGTGCTCCTATCCCGGAGTATCACGCATGAGTATCACGCGCAAGCATCCCGGGGTATCACGCACCCCTATCCCAGAGTATCAAACACTCCTATCCCGGGGTATCACGCTCCTATCCCGGTGTATGATCGCACGCTCCTATCCCGGGGTATGACGCGCTCCTATCTCGGGGTATCACACACTCCTATCTCGGGGTATCACGCGATCCTCTCCCGGGGTATGGTGTGCTCCTATCCCGGGGTATGATGCACTCTGTTCCTGGAGTATGATGCACTCCTATCCCGGGGTATGACGCGCTCTGTTCCTGGAGTATGACGAGCTCCTATCCCGGGTTATGCATTCCCAAGCGACATTCAATTGACGGCACGTGAGGCAAAGTCGTGCTCCTATCCCTGGGTGTGATGTGCGCCTATCTGGGGGTGTGACGTGCATCGTTAGCAAAAGTTGCTTAAAGGCGACACCTGAGGCGTTGGGAAGATGGCATAGACCCGACTACAGGAGCTCGGACGAGGAACTTGAAGCATGAGCCATACCACATCCAAAAAGCAGGGTCACTCTCCCGAAGACTGTGTTGCACTTCATCCATATTGGAAGCCCAATATTATGTTTCCACGTGCTAGGTCCGATTCTTCCAGCAAGAAACCGAAACTCGTCCGAGAAAAGGAATTGCAGCAGAGCGCACCATGATCTTGCTAACGAGAATGTTCTTGAGCTCCACGGTGGTTATATTCTCGCTTCCGAGCAGCGCTTCTCCGCGACAAGCAGGGTATTCCATAGCCTGTTTACTCCTGAGTTCGCCAGGGGGCGGCGACCGTGTGAAGCTGATGTTCATCAGCAAAGATAGCGGTTTGGCTTTGTTCGTGTGTTCATTTGACGGAGGTAGCGCATCAAACAGGGACGCTGTATCGCTCGGCGCCGAGCCCTCTTGGGTGCCAGGCGGCGCCAGCTTTGAGTACCACACGTCCGCTTCGCCGGCCACTGTAGGCTCCACGGAAGGCGAGTAGTCAGAACGCGCTTCCTGCTGAATTTCGAGCTGCTCTCCATTTAAACCCACACCCTCATCGAAGGGAGGTTCCACTTGTGCTCTATGCACTTCCTTGACCTTGAAGTCCTCAAAAGAAGCTTCCTCATGGCGAGGTTGTGCCTCGTCTACCGGGCGCAAGGCATCCTCGGAAGAAGCTTCTTCTGCCTGTCCAGAGGCCGCCTGAACCGAGCTCGCGGCAGCCTGGGATCGAACGGCAGCATCGACCAAGCTTTCGCCACCCTCGGCTGAAGGGGCGGTTTCACCCGAGGAGGCTTCCTCAGCAAGTTGCTCACTTGTTTCTGAGAGTCTCGCGCGCGTCGTCACATTTTCAAGAAATCTAGACGATGACGGTCGTGTCTCGCTGGCGACTTGAAGATCAGGTAACGCACCCAGATCCTGCATCGATACCAGAAGTAGGAGGCGGGGGTTTAATGGATTCACGGCATGTGTGTAATATGCGTGATCGAAAACAGAGTGCTCAATTACAGTTTGCAAGATGTCCAAGAGAAAGTTGACGGGAAGCTGGTGAAGAGGCAGTGCCCGGGGGCACACCACATCCAAGACGTGTGGATCTCGTATGTTGGAAGAGCAGGTGTGCCATTATGTACTTACCCGGTTATGGTGGTTGAGAGGAAGATGCTGCGGCGAAATGTGATGGCTGTTTTCACCGAAGTCTGCTCCCTTCACCTTCATTTCGTCAGTTTGCTTATCAAGTCAGTTTCTTCATGAAAAAAGAGAAAAAAATATTTTAGCCTGGATGTACACCTCGACAGGCAAAGTCATTGCTGGACATCTCTGTTTCGAACAGCAGTATGAAAGATCATAAGTTTGATCATGGGCTGTGGGTATGAATTTCTGTCCGAGGGAAGTACACTTTCATGCACTTGAGAGCCGCGCTCTAGAAAAGTTTGTCTTAGTGTGCGCTCTCACATAAAAACGGGTTCATCCTGTTTAACGTCGGCATTCACTGGCACTTTAACTTGGTGGGTTTTCAGGTAGAAATAGCATACCGGTAAGGATCACAAGGCAAACAAGGCCTCCAACGAATAAAACTGCTAAAAATTTGGGAAGCCACAGCCAGTAATCTTTCTCAAGCTCGATGCTCGAAGGAATTCGTTTTCCCATATTCAGCAGCAAGATTGTTACATGTACGTATGGGAAAGTGGGGGAAGCCGGTGCAACCGAAAACTGGTCAGCCTTCCTGAGCAAATTCCCATTCGATTGGACTAAAGGTCGACTGTTCTCTCATGCACTTTTGCGTTGGACGTGTCGTATGTTAGACCACAGAGGGAGGTTTTGGGTGTGCATTCAATTGTTCCCTCTTCGTCTTGCCCTCCCCTTGTGTGTTGTCACGTTGTCACCTTCGCTTGATTCCTTTTTGTGTTTTATCGTGTTCTCGTACCGGAGTCTCTGAGCCGCGGCGATCGAGGATCGATGATTCGAGCATCGAGGTTTGTTACATTTTAGAAGCTCAGAGACTCCGGTCTTTTATGCCAAAAGCTCAAAACCTCTCTTCATTTTCGCTATCTCTTCTCTGCGGTTTCAGGGCGTCAGACTGGTGCTTAGCTATCGCAGTTTGCATAATGCTGTTGCCTCCAGAAGCGATATCCACGAATTTATTGTCCCAAGTCATACTGAAAACCCATATTTCCTTCGGTTAGGCCATATTGTGCAGTACAAGCCCAGGAAGAACCCTTCAAACGAGGGCGGTAGGACGGAAGCATTTGATGAAAACGTGAACCGCGCTGCTCTATAGATGCTAGCTGGATGCTCGGGGACGCTTGAGGATGGGCGCGTTCGACAGGTGAGAAGGCCCTCTCGAAGTCCCGCAAACTATATCGGTGATGTTCTGTGATGAACTTGGCCGTTTTTGACGTCCAGGTTCAGGTTTCGCTGCAATACATTCGCTGAGAACGTGAACTCCGCAGGTGTGTAGATGCTAGCTGGATGCTCGGGGACGCTTGAGGATGGGCGCGTTTGAAAGGTAAGAAGGCCCTCTTGAAGTCCCGCAAACAATACCGGTGATGTTCTGTGATGAACTTGGCCGTTTTAAATATATGGTGAATTTGTTGTACGTTACCCCGGAGGCACTCGGGAGCGATGGCATGTTGCCACCGATACTCCGGAAAATGTACCAAGCAGGGCATATAGCTCGCTTTGTGGTTGATGAAGCACATTGTGTTAGTCAAATGGGCCACGACTTTCGACCGGCGTACATCACACTTGGTAATTTGAGGATAGAATTTCCAGATGTTCCGATCGCAGCTTTCACGGGGACAGCAACGCATGAGACAGAAGCTGATGTCAAGGAGATTTTGAGGTTGTCAAAAGACGCAAAGGTTTTTAGGTCTAGCAGTCGCAGAGTGAACATAGACATTAATGTGATCATCGGCAAAATAGATCCGAAACCAAGCGTTGGTGGAAGTCAAGTGGTGAATGAAGAGGCGGAACATGCTGGATATGAGCAAATTCGGAAGTTTGTAGCGGAACAAGATGCGAGTTCAGGTGGAGATAGCCGGCCGATCGGTATCGTGTATTGTCTCGTGCGCAAAGATTGTGAGAAGCTAGCTGCATGGTTAAGACAAAATGGAATGCGAGCAGAACATTATCACGCGGGAGTTAAATTGACAGAACGTGCAGCCGTGTATGATAGATGGATGCGAGGGGAGACAACCATCGTCGTGGCAACGAATGCTTTTGGAATGGGAGTGGACAAAGCGGATGTTAGATGGGTTGTTCACAGCACGATGCCTCAAACTATCGAGAGTTATGTGCAAGAGATTGGCCGGGCTGGTCGAGATCTATTGGATGCCACATGCTTGTTACTATATGATCCGAAGGATGTGACACGGATTCGAACAAAGTTGCACACAGAAAAACATAAAGTAAGTTCGCAACGGCAAAAGCTTTTAGAAGTGGAAAGCTTTTGTAAAACGGTTGATGTATGTAGACACAAGCTTTTGATGGTTCATTTCGGCGAGAAATTTGATATGCAAACATGTAATTTGAAATGCGATAATTGCAGGGCACAACCAAAGGGTATCAAGACGAAGAAGCGGCACAGTGACATTCCAAAGGCTAGTGAAGGACAAGGTGGAAAGTACCGTAATACACGGCGTAGACAAAGTGCCTAGATGGGATCAGAAGTTATCTCCAAGCGATTGACATATACATGTGAGAGCGGACCCTTACTTTATTTATATAATGACATTGGTAGGGTGGGAATGGCATCACTTTCAATAATATTGTTGTCTTATAACGGTTCCTTGACAAAAACTATTTTGCTTTGCGATTTGAATGGTTGAAAATAATTGAGTATTGCAAAAGTTATGTTAATTTGTATCAAATATTCTTGACCACAGTTTTTTTTGCTGGTTTCTCTGTAATTTTGCGACTTTCATGGCCAATAAAAGGGAAAGTAAAGCACGAATCCAAAAAGTAACACTTGTGTATACCTTAGAATACATGTCTAAAGGAACCCTGAAATTTTTAGGCCATTTGAACAACCTTTTTTCGGGGCGTGACATAAAAGTCCAGAGCCTTCGGACTCCATGACAGTTACAAACCCTAAGTCATAACATCTAAATATAGCCGATCCGAAGGCTCTGGCCCCAGAGTAGTGTTAAGTGTGTCACGTAATGGGGGAGTCATTCGATTGGGCTCCATAAAGGGATACCCAAATTCTGGTACGCGTCAAGGTATCGCCCAGTTCTACTACGGGTGCTCCACGGAAAATAAGGATCCCCGAAAATAAGAATTTTATAGGGGGTACGTGAACGTACAGGTGGGGGAAAATCAATTTCTATGCAGAATACAAATGTTAGGTATGATGCAATGATTAGGTTCTATTTTTCTGCCGTAAATTTTACCAACCTTGACATGGTCTATTAATGGACTCGGGTCGTCCCTGGTGGACCCAGCAAGAGCTTTCCAGCCCGAACATATAAGGATGTGACCACAGGCGTCCCTGAATATCAGGGTTACCACAGGCTTCTTCTCCTTGGTCGTTCTGGAGAGAGCCTTGACCTTACTCTCAAGGTATGCCATCACCCTCAAATGATCCTGGGTGAGGTCCTCTCCATTTTCGGACCTGGCTTTAATGGTTGCAAACCATGTTTTTTCGAACTTTATAGGTGCGGACATGTTTATCAGTGTATCTGGATAGAGTTGCTGTGGTTTGTATTGTCAATAATGGTTTAACAAAGAGTCGTTGAACAATTTGTAGGTTGCTACAGGGAAGTAAGTTCAATCTATAGTATCAAATAGATTTGGTAACTGTGTCCATAATGTTGACAAATGGCATTGTGTAAGTACATGAGCGGCGGCAATTGCATTATTCGTTTGACATGTGTCATTAAAATTTGAATGTTCAACATGTAGAACAACCAATAACATGAAAGATTGGTAATAGTATAGATTTTTCCAGATAGGAGTTCTTCAAACTTTAATAGCTGGCATGTTTGCGAATGTTTCTTGGAAATTGTATTCATAATCTGACAATATCGTTGTGTCAACGATAACCGCAAAATGGCGGCATTCATATCATTTTGACATGTGTCATTGATACTTAGGTGTCAACACTTAGATCGACCAATAAAATAGAAGATTGAACATCACAGTATCCAAATATCTACAAATCAAAATTCGGTATTTGCAACCAATAGTGTTATTTGAAGCATAGTAGCAAATCTTTTGAAATTTGATGTCTCAACCCCCTTCGAGCCGGCCTCAGCCAACCCCGCAGTGGGCGCCGGGATGAGCCACGACGGGGGCGCGGAAGCCCAATCTCACCCTCAAAAATTAAAAGGCCAAATCACCCTCGAGGCTCAAACAGCCCAGTTGTTCTCCCTTTCAAAGAATAAAAATTAATAGATAGTAAGTTGTCGATTCCCCTACGGCTCACGGCCACCCAGTGCCCCCCGCCCCCAAAAAAATGTGGGAAGCAACTTGATTTCCATCGGACTCGGCCGGCCCATACAACTGACGTTCATGGCAGTGTCATCAACTTTCATTGTCGAAGCTCTCAGCTCAATCATGGGAACACTGACTTTCACCCCCCATAAGAGGGGAGGTCTGTGGTGCCCTGTGTCACCCCTCGCCTGCTCGGATGTCACTTGCAGTGCCTGCTGTTTGCTCCGCTCGTGTGTCACGGTCCGTCCGCCAGCTTAAACTCAATTATCTTTCAGTTTAATCCGACTTTAGCCGAACCATCGGAGAAACCCTATCTCACTGCCTCACATTTTCCAATGCAAGCATATATATAGTATATATCATCTGCTTTCACATCAGGTCTGGACCCACCTACGTTCAGAGGTGTTGTTTCTTACGTTCCGTCCGCTTCGCGCCCTGCGATTCTATCCGACACTTCAACTTAGTACCGACATTTCAACCTAGTACCGACACTTCCGACAATTTACTGCCGACATTGACCGCCTTGCCTTCGCACCGGTCACCCCCGACATCCCGACATCTTTAGTACCGACATCTACCGACATCAAGCGCACTTTTGCGTGCGTAACCGACGATTACCGACACTCTGGCCAGCAGCGCCTCTGCTGCCGGAAGATTGGCTTATCGTACGACGGTTTTGACGTTACCGCCGTGTTCCTCGTCGAAATCTACCCCAATTTGACTTTTTCATTGTTGGAAATTGTTAAATTTACGAAAAGTTACGTTTTCCCTTGGGAACCCAAACTCCTTATCTTGCAGATTTTCCAGCCGCAGCTGCATGGCTTCTTTGCGGCAGCGTGCGCGTATGGGCGCGCTGAGATCGGCGCTTGAACTCCTTCGAAGACAACAATTTACCGCTGGTTGCAGTATGGTGGTGCTTGGTGGTGCTTGTGCACCAAGCAACAACATCGACACTAGCGTTTGCGACGACATCGACAACGAGAGCTCTGACTGTGACGACTCCGACTCTCCGCGTTTTTCACCGTTTACACCTACATCTTGTGCGCCCCCTGGTTGCCATCTGGTGGTGGCTGGTGGTGCCGCCGCACCCCCCCCACCTTGCCCTAACGTTGGTTTTGCCTTGGGGTTGGAGAATTGCGCGCTGTCTCGCCGCATTTTTCACACTCGCCCCCCTTGCAACGGCACACTTGCTCTGGTGGTGCCCGGCCGTTTTTGGCTTTGGCATCGCACAGGCATTGGTTGAACGTTGGCTACTTGGCGCTCGACACCTTTCACCATCGGGAATGACGCCGCCACCGCCTGGAACCTGCCCAAACCCTAGATTGAGACCCTCAATTGGCACATCACGAGTTAGCTAGTAACTAGGAAACATTACATTTCTCCTAGCCGCCTGCCCGGGAGTACCGGCTGGCCCTGCAGTGCACCTCCCACCTTCGGGGTGAGGTGGTGTCATGGGAACACTGACTTTCACCCCCCATAAGGGGGGAGGTCTGTGGTGCCCTGTGTCACCCCTCGCCTGCTCGGATGTCACTTGCAGTGCCTGCTGTTTGCTCCGCTCGTGTGTCACGGTCCGTCCGCCAGCTTAAACTCAATTATCTTTCAGTTTAATCCGACTTTAGCCGAACCGAGAAACCCTATCTCACTGCCTCACATTTTCCAGTGCAAGCATATATATATATAATTGCTGGATGTGACACCCCGTGTGTGTCACAGTCCTCTGTCTGTACTAGTACTCCGTACAGTACGGCTGTCACAGGTTCAGGGTTTCGGGCTTAAGCCGAGCGACACTCAATCTAACTTCACTTCTTATGTTATCTTAAGTGTAAGCATTCTGTGTTTCAGCACCTCAATATATAGTCGGCACTATATATCCCACAGGTTATGGTGCGCCAGGCACCTTCCACTACTTTTGATTACATGAGTGGCTAAGCCACTCCGCTTGGTGGGGCGTTGGGGGCCCAATTTGATGTCGTGATTTTCGCAGTTGCGGTCGAGAGCTAGTTTACGGGCGGATTAAATTTGGTATCGCTGCAGCGTTCGCCTACCTGGGATTAATTTGTATTGTCCGCGTTGGATTTTACTCGACTGAAACTTGATCAATTTTTGTCATGGGATTTCTTGGCCGCCGCGTTCCGATCTTGCAATTTCACAGTTACGGCTTCCTTAATTATCCGTTCCGACACTGCATCTTACGGCTCTCGACCATCGCTTTTCTGCATTCTCCGACATCGGCCCTCTACCCCGACGCTCCCACCGACTGGATTTTGATCATGAGCGTAAATTCACACGTCACGCCTCCCTTGGGGGCCAACAATCGAATTCGACTAGACACGATTTTTTCACGCGACGTCGGGTCTCGCTATAGACCGACGCCAAATTCTCCAGCTGTAAATCTCACGGCTCCGGACCGGACTCGAGCTGCAGCTGTCCAAAATTCCACTTGGGACGTCGACATCATCAAGAGAATTTCTCGCGACGCCTTGGGCTCCAAGGAGGACACCTTTCATGGAGACGAAGTACGCCGTAACACGCTCTGGACATCTATTGTGAAGTCCTTGCAGCGCGCGTTCGAGCAGAAGGACCCCAACAACGCCGCTCTTTTTGATTTGGCGGACACGCAAAAGGAGGTCAACACCATCTTCAATGCCATCCTCTTCTCGACTTTGACATCGTTGACTTCTCCTAGCTCACCCGCGCGGCGTTGGGTTGAGGCCTCGGGACGGGCTTCGCCTCAGGATGGCAAGCGTGCCCTTATGGAAGTGACCAAGAGGTTGATCCCTCGCGTGGTTCGACCTCTTGGACATTACGAGGAGATTTGCTCCATTTATTTCGACGACAAGAAGGACCCCGACCCCCTTATCCAAGATTTCGACGCATGCCTGACTGCTATTGGCAACGGCGCCTCTGGGCCTCTCGACGACATGATGGCCAAGAAGCAGCTTCTGGCTTCTCTCGACCCCGAGTTCTACGACAAGGTGATTACCCCCCTTCGTCTCGACGTTGAGTTGGCCAAGGTCGAGCTTGAGGACATCTACGCCCACGTCCTCGAGATTTGGGACGCCAACGCCGGCAAGCGGAAGCACGTGCCCCTCACGGACAAGAACATCCTGTATTCTGGCCAACCGTCCGACGTTGACGTGAAGGCCCTCATTCGGGATTTTCAATTCCACATCGACGCCGCCAACAAGGTTCTTGCAACGCTCTCCGACGAGGACGCGCACGACGAGCCGACGACTAGGTGGCCGGCTCCGGCTACGGGCAAGCCTACGGGCAAGCCAGGTGTGTACTTTCCGCCCTCCTCCTGGCGTGACCGCCAGAACCGTCGGGTGGATGGGAAGTTTCACGGCCGTAGGCGTGATTTGAAGCACCGCTTCGCCGCTTCGCCCCTTCCCAAGGACGGGAATTGGCCGCAAGGCGTCCGACGCCACAACAACGACAAGAAGAATTACGGCATGCACTCCGTCTCCTTCCGCGTCGTCTCCAAGGCCTTCGTTCCGGATTGTGTGCGATGCCCTCCGGGGTTTTGGCATGACTCCGCGAATTGTCCCACCGCCGACATCGAGTGCGACAAGTGCGTGATTGAACAAGCCGACGACGCCGACGGCCTCGTGTCCGCCTTCCAGACCGCGTTCGACGCTGAAGACGACACGGCCTTTGCTCGACTCTGTGCACAACATGATCATCCCTTGGTTCGGCAGGACGAGGAGCCCTTCACGTTCTCCGAGGACTTTGACGTGGGCCTCCGGGCACAGTACGCGGGATTGACGCCCACCCAACCCTCACTCCTTGCTACCCGCGTGCACGAAGCACGCACCGCTCTCCGCGAGCTCAAGCAGGTGGTTGGTGGTGCTGAGTCCGACACTCAGCACTTTCCAATGGTCCACTTCGGTTCGGCCACGCCCTCCGTGGTCGGCGATGCCGTCGTGGAGCATGAGCCGAAAGTGGCAATCGAGACCGAAGAGGACACGTTGGTTCACCCGAAGCAGTACATTGACGGTGAGCCGCCCTTCGAGAAGTCCTTTATGGACAACATGTCTGTAAAATTGGGCTTCTTCGAGCCTGAGCCGCAGGTCTCACTTAAATCCTTCAACCCCTTGCCTCCGCATATTTCTTCCACGCATGATTCCGCTAGCGTGGCTGACACGGAGTCCGAAGACGGGGACTTGCATGATGCCGTCCCACCGCCCGCTCCACGGGTTGGTGGTGTACGGGCACCCTCAATCGGCACGTTCCTCACGGCAGCAGCACTCCTTGCTCTGTTTATGTGTGTAAGCATCGCCATGATCGACACCGTCACCGCCATGACACTTTGTGATG
>LGRX02018355.1:111369-125017 GCA_001247695.2 Cymbomonas tetramitiformis | reverse complement strand
AGCATTAAATCAGAATCCTGGATTGTGTGGCCCCCTGGACTCTACTGCACACGTTGATGAAGTAGCCACCGACAACACAGCTTTGGGCCCAAACTGTGTCACCCAAACACCTACGACCTCACCTACGACCTCACCTACGACCTCACCTACGACCTCACCTACGACCTCACCGACGACCTCACCTACTACAGCCTCGCCTGCGACAACTGCCCCGACAAGCTCACCCACGGTGAGTCCAACAACGACTTCAGGGTTTTCTGTCCGAGTAATCAGCACCTTGGCCGATCGGCCAACGTCTGTGTATGCGGCGGATGTGGATGGCGACGGGGACATGGATGTGCCTCCCTCGCCCACAAGCTCACCCACGGCAAGTCCAGCAACTGCTTCCGGATTTTCTTCCGGAGTCATCAGCACGCAGGCCGATGGTGCATATTCAGTGTATGCGGCGGACGTGGACGGCGACGGCGACTTGGATGTCTTGTCCGCCTCATACTATGATGACAAGATTGCATGGTATGCGAACGATGGGAGCGGGGGCTTCGGCAGCCAGCAGGTGCTCAGCACACTGGCCGATGGTGCATGTTCAGTGTATGCGGCGGATGTGGACGGCGACGGGGACATCGACGTGCTGTCCGCCTCATGGCTTGATAACAAGATTGCATGGTATGTGAACAAAGGGAGCGAGGGCTTCGGCAGCCAGCAGGTGATCAGCACACTGGCCAATGGTGCAAGGTCAGTGTACGCGGCGGACGTGGACGGCGACGGGGACTTGGACGTGTTGTCTGCCTCGCAGCATGATGACAAGATTGCATGGTATGCGAACAATAGGATCAGGGGCTTCGGCAGCCAGCAGGTGATCAGCACACTGGCCGACAGTGGAGCATCAGTGTATGCAGCGGACGTAGACGGCGACGGCGACTTGGACGTGTTGTCTGCCTCGCAGAATGATGACAAGATTGCATGGTATGCAAACGATGGCAGCGGGGGCTTCGGCAGCCAGCAGGTGATCAGCATACTGGCCGATGGTGCATATTCAGTGTATGCGGCGGACGTGGACGGCGACGGCGACTTGGATGTCTTGTCCGCCTCATACAATGATGACAAGATTGCATGGTATGCGAACGATGGGAGCGGGGGCTTCGGTAGCCAGCAGGTGCTCACCACACTGGCCGATAGTGCATGTTCAGTGTATGCGGCGGATGTGGACGGCGACGGGGACATCGACGTGCTCTCCGCCTCGCAGGCCGATGACAAGATTGCATGGTATTCGAACGATGGGAGCGGGGGCTTCGGCAGCCAGCAGGTGCTCACCACACTGGCCGATGGTGCAAGGTCAGTGTATGCAGCGGACGTGGACGGCGACGGTGACTTGGACGTGTTGTCTGCCTCGCAGCATGATCAGAAGATTGCATGACTTCCGGTCCCCTGTCGCAGAAATGCTCGTTGCGTACGCCCGGGAGCTTCTCGTCCTCCTCACCGAAAAGGACGAGGCCTGCGGGAGACTCATCCGGGAAGGATGGCGCCGCGCCCTCGACCACCCCGAGGCGAATACCGTGGTGCGCTTTGCAGTGGATACTCTGGCTGGGTACGGATTCTACATCACCGACTCCTCACACAGGTTTGCCTCGAGGGTGATGGACGAACTGCAACGACAATGGCAACAACTGGAGCGCGCCAGAGCACTGAGTCGATCTCCAGGCGGAGCTGCTCCCCGTACCTGCTTCGGGGCAGCGGCGATGGGCAGCCTGGACACTCGCCGCTTCGGCATGGCAAAGCAGTTCTCTCGGCTCGGGCCCTTGGCTGTGGCCATCTCCCAAGGCCTGAAGGAGATCCCCCCTGCGGAGTGGCACTCGCTGGAGAGGTGGAGGAGGTTCCTCCCGGCGCTATCGGTGATTGGCGCCCCCAAGAGGGTGGTGAGGGCGATCAAGGACGCACAGGAGCGCGCAAACTCTGACTGGGCGTGGGAGTGTGCCATGGCGGGGGTGGAGATGCCGCCGTTCCTTGTGGAAGGGTCGCCGGTCCCGATTCAGTCCTTCGAAGATTGGGATGGGGGACAGTGTGGAGATGATGCCATCGACCAGCCGAGTGACGCCCCGATCCCACCGGCCATGCGTGTCCTCGAGACGGCTATGAGCCGACGAAGGCTCGGAGACGGATGGGCCCCCTCTTCTGCAGGAGGTGCCCCCGGCGGTGAAATCTGTGCCGCCACGGATGGCTCCTTCCACAGACAGGCAGGCCGGGCAGGGGCTGGTGTCGTGTTTTGCAGACCCCAAGTGCTCCGTCCACGTGGGTCGCCACACACACCCCCTCAGACAGACCTTGACCGCGTGCCCTCAGTGACCCTGCGCTTGAGCTTGCCTCTCCCCCGATGGTACGGCGCTAGACCCGTGTCCAACCATGAGGCTGAGCTGTGGGGGGCCCTCGTCTGCCTTGCGTGCGCGCCTGGGTGCCCGGGGATCCTGGCCTTGGACAACCTGGGGGTCCTCGGCTTTCTACGAGAAGACTCGACGGCGTTACCTGCACGGCCCAGGCTGCGGTCGGACCTGATCTACGCGAGAGATCGACTCGCGCGCCTAGCTGAGGACTTCCGTGTGCGGGCGGGGCTGCGCACAACGGGGCCCTTTGCCTCGCCATCCTCCAACCGCCCTGACGCCACCATCACTCCTCGACCGTCGGCTTCGGCCCCATCTTCCCCGCCACCACTGCCGGGTCCGCAAGCAACACAAGCGCCACCACCACCGCCTGCCTCCTGGAGAGAGATCATCCACCGACACCCCGAACACTTCAACGCCCCGGGCTTCACGGAAGCATGGCCTGACGCTGTCGGCCCCCTCTCCCTCCTGTGGATCAAGTCGCACCAGCGCATGAAGCCTGGGGTCCTGCCGAACTGGCTGCTCGCCAGCGCCAACCAGGAGGCCGACTCTGCGGCTGAGGATGGCACACGTTTGGCCGAGTCCGTCATCGCACAGCACGGGGACACCGTCTTCTACCCCATCTGCACTGAACGCTTCTGCCTGGTGCATGAAGGACGCCTTGTCATGGAGGACCCTGGCAAGTATATCCGCAGAGCCCTGGCAGAGGGTGCCACTCGCGCGTGGACAAGGCTCCACATCCAGGGCGCCGCTGCAGCTGCGATCGGAGACCTGTGGTTTAATACTCTCGACCCCTCGCTCTTGAAAGGAGCCCAAGCCCCCCCAGGCCTGGATGTGCCTGGCGGCCTCCCTGTTGGGTCTCCTCGCTTCGAGGCGCGGGTGTTCCGCATCTGGGGATGCACTGAACCGACGTGGGCCTCCTTGGTGGACACTGACCCGGAGGTCAAACGCGCTGCAGGGCTCCTCTTGCAGGGAAGGAGACCGCGAACAGTCGATTGCGACGTGCTGGGGAGCGACCAAGCAGAGGAGGGCGGGGCCCAGGTGATGGACGTAGCAGACGAGGAGCGTGGAGCGCCCGTAGCCACCCGAGCCCAGCTTGCAGAATGCCCGCTGTGCGGCGGGGGTAAGGCCACGCTCCGCCACATCTGCATGCACTGCACGGACCCGAAGGTGGCCGGCCTCAGGCACAAGCAGTGGGAATTCGCAGAGTGCTTCCTTGTCCGCGCTCTTCGCCATGGGCATGCTAGGGGCACTGCAATTTGGCTGGAGCTCGCTGGCAACCCCTGCCACCCCCGCCACTGCGCGCACCCCCTGAGGTTAGCGGCCTCTGGACCCTGCAGATCCGAAGAATTCCCAGTGCTCTCCGCCCTCGGGTGGCTGGTCCCCACTCCCTCTGAGCATCTCCTGAGCAGCGCCCTCCCCGGAGAACCGGGAGGTCGAGAGGGGGCCTTTGACCTGGGGTACCGGGGCCTAGTTCCCGCCGCCATCATCCATGCCACCATGGACCCTATGGGGGCAGCATCCTTGGCCAAGGTGCCCCGTGCGGCGGGGGACCGGCTGGCGTCTGAGCTCACAATGGGCATCCTGGTAACCGCCGCGGGCATGGTGGACGCCCACACTGCTCAGTGCAGAGCCTTGGTCTCTGGGACACTCGCGGACGCCCTCATCTCTGAGGCCCTTGCCGAGGCTGCTACTCCACAGGGCGGCCCAGATGCAGCAACGCATGCGACCTGCACCCGGCGTGAGCGCAGGGCCCAGAAAAGAGACTCGACGAGGCTCACTCCCCAGGCGCCTCCAATAAAAGAGGAAACTACGGGGACGGCGAGCGACTGTGCGCCGGCAACGAGGACCCCTCTCTCTGGGGACAACGACGACGTTGAGGCGCCTCTTGCTCTTTCCAGCAATACGCGGCTCTCGGTCGTCCATGCTAGCGGTAGAGCTCCGTCGGCAGGGCACCGCGTGCTGAGCGGGCAGGCGAGATCCGCAGCCACGGTGGTGCTGCCCTCCCCCCCTAATCAGGATGTCCCACGGCCGCCCCGGAAGAGCCCCGGCTTCCAAGCTTCCTTTGCTGCCCTCTCCGACCGGTCCCTTGACAGCGCGTGGGCTAAATGGTGCGTTAACTCTCCCACGCTGGCGGATGCGCTGGTGGAGCTCCGGGGAGCGCGCGATGACATGCCCTCCCTCCGCCCGTGCGATGTCTCCCAAGCTCTTAAACTCAGCGGCATCACCTATCTCCGGGGCGACGGCGCCATCATGCGCCCCCAGCCGCTCGACAGCATCGTACAGTGCGGGTGCTTCGCCGTTGGCCACTCCCCGGCGTGCGCCTCTCTTTGCGATGCCTGTGGTGGCCTAGCGCCCTCGCTTGGTGAACCCCTACACGAGTGCGCTCTGTGTGGAGGCGACCTGGGGACGGAGGCTATGCCCCTCCCTGATAAGTGCGCACCTGGAGCGAGCTCGACTTTCTACGGCGTTCGCAGGACTGCTGATGGGAGGTGGGTCGCCACGCTCCGTGGGCGTCACATTGGGTGCTTTGCCATTGAACGAGAAGCGGCTGAGGCGTGGGACCGTGCACTGAGACGGGAGCACCAGGCAGGCAACCTCTTGAAGCTGCAGCCCAACATCGAGCTAGACGGCAGCACGCTAGGGGAAGGGAGCACCCGGAAGGTGGACTCGATCATCAGGAATGGTGGCGGAGCTGTGTGCGGCCGCCCGCCGCCGGAGTGGCACCCCTTCATTGGGGTCACGCGCCGTGCGGCAGACGAGAAGAACTGTGAGAGATTCTACGCCCTCCACAAGAAGCAGAAGTGCCACGAGGGGTCCTTCACGGAGGCGTGGCAGGCTGCGAAGAAGTACGACGAGTATGTCCGGCTACGCGGCCTCGAGGGAGATGGCATCAACTTCACGACGCCAGACGGCTTTGTGCGCGCCCCTCCCGTCCGGAAAGGGCTCCTGGACTCTGTCTATCGTGGAGTCCACAGGAAAGCGAAGCGCGGACAAGGAAGCGGGGATTGGATACCGCTGGTCAGAACTGGCCCCAAGAATAACAAAAACGCCGATCTACCACACAGGCAAACTGAGTTGGCAGCGGCAAAGGAGGTGGACGACTTCTGGATCAGGCACGCGAAGGCTCAACAACGCCTCCCGCCAGAAATGCGCGACGCGATACCCATGCCCAACCTCCCGGGGGGCAGACCGTGGTGGACTTACGAGTGGCGCCCCGCCGACCCGAAGGACTTGGTGCGGTGTGCTGGGTGCCACAAGGGGGTCCATGCTGGGACGGCTCGAGGGGCGTGCCGGGGGATACAACCCGACCACCCGCGACCTGGCCAGCTCGATGGCAGCTGGTTGTGCCCAAGATGCCTTGCTCTGCACATGGCGGCAGCCCTGGAGCTGTCCTCTCGATCAAGCGCTACCGAGGAGAGGCCGCCTGAGGTGGAACCCTACCCCGTCGTCCCGGCGGTCCAGCCAGATCACGGGGGGGAGAGCGGCGCAGGCGGAGACCTGCGCCCCGCTTCAATGCCCTCCCCCGCCACCCCTTCGCTGACGAACACCATAATCTCCGGACACGCTGCCCCTGCCCCCCTCGGGGCCGCTGGCACCACCCACTCCGGAGAGCCACTCACCACCGCACCCGCACCCGTCACCGACATCGCCACCTCCGCGCCAGCTGTCACCACCGAGACCATTGCCGCAACCTCCACTCCGGGGCCTATTGCCGCCGCCCTCGCCACCACTCCGGGCCTTGACACCACCCCCGCCCTCGCGCCTGCAACCACAACCTCTGCCAGCGGACTTGCCGCCTCTGCCACCTCTGGACTTGCGCCTGCCAGCACCGCCCCCAGGCAAGGCCTACTGCAGATCTTCTTGCGATGCCGTCCAGATGCCTCCTTGCACGCAGGCCCCGCCCCCCCCGTGCCCACATCTGGCACAAGCCTGATTGCGGCTGGGGGCACCTCCCTTGGGCCCGCCCCTACCTCCAATGCCCTACCTGCCTGCGCCGCCGCCTCCACGGACGCCACCGTAGCCGACTCTGCCCGTGCCATCCACGCCGATCCGTTTCACGCCCTCGGTGCCGCCCCCGTGCGTGCTCCCGCCGCCGCCCCCACGCCCGCGCCTGCCACGACCTCCGTGCCCACCCTCGCTGCCACCTCGGGGCCCACCCTCCGCTCAACCCCAGGACCTATCCTCGCCACCGTCTCCACGCCACTTGCCCCCGCCACCTCTGAACCTCTCCTCGACACCATCGCGGAGCCTGCTCGCCCCGCCGCCCCTGAGCTCCGCATGGCCCCTGCTCTGCGACCGAACACCGCACCCAGCGTTGCGGTTGCCCTCTTGCCTGCCCGCACAACCACCTCCCCCGAGTGTGACGCGACCGTTCCCCCCGAGCCTGTCGTGACGGTCACCTCTGAGCCTGACCATGCCGCCCTCCCCTCGCGCCCCCCCTCCCTGCCGATCCCTGGCGGGCGCTCGTGGAACCTCCCCCAGCCTTTGGGTGCCACTGGCGGGGACCCAGCGGGGAACGTCAGAGAAGCGCGGGATGATGAGCCGGTCGCGGAATGGGTGCCTCCTCCCAAGGTACCTGGGGGCACTAACAGGCTTCATGTGGCGCCCTATGATGGCCCGGACTGGGCAGGGGTTGGGTGGTACCGCGGAACAAGCCAGAGGCAACGGGCCATCCACCGGATGGAATGCTATGGGTTCCCATGCGTGCTGCAGCTGGCCACCGACGGTAACGCCATGGCAGGCACAACCCTCCCCTCCTTCGCTGCCGCAGCCGACCTCATCGATAGGGTGCGCAGCTCGACGCCTGAATCTTGCAGCCTCTTCGAACTCATCACTGGGGACTCATGGGCGTATTGGGATGTGGACGTGAAGATCCGGGAATGGGACGCGAGCAGTCGGCGCCTCGAACGGTGCCATGCCGAAGCTCTGGACAGGGCAATGGAAGCGATCTGTGAATTCTTGGGTGAGGAGTACGGTATATCTCGGCCCCACCGGGGCGACTTCTCAGTCACGCAGGCGTGCACCCCGGCCAAGAGCTCGTTCCACGTCCTCCTCAGGCGCCGGCTGGGCAGCGTTGAAGGCAGGCTGGAGTTCCAGCGTAGGCTCTCCCGGTGGGCGTCCGCCAACCCGAGCAGGAGGCTGGTGGGGCTGGACACTGCCGTGTACGGCAGGACCCAGGCGTTCAGAGCGGCTCGCTGCTGCAAGGCCCCTGGGCGGAGGAATTGGCTCGACCCAGTAGCCGACTGGGGTGAGGGCCTGAACGCATTGACCGTGTCCTTGCTGGTCACCAACGTGGACCCCTGCGCGGAAATCCTTGGGTCGCTAGAGGGAGCCCTTGCGGCCCCACCGGGTGCGCCCCCCCGGGTGGCCGTGCCCGCACTGCCAAGGCACCTTACTCCTGCACCGGTCCCCTTCTCTCGGTCGGACGAAGCGGGAGAAACCCACCCCTCCCTCCAGGCGGCGTGCGACATTGCCGCGGAGGCCGTCCGAGAATTGCCTGGGCATACTGGCGCACGGTGCAAGGGCCCTGAGGCGGCCAAGGTGCTTCCAAGCGGTGTGGTGTCGGTGTACTTCACAGGCGGTGCTGGGCGAGTGTGCTGCGCAAGGCCGGAGACAGTGCACAACAACAATAACTTCCTTGTGTGGGTGGGATTGACCGGGACGCTCCGGTATGCGTGCCTCAACGAGGGGTGCCGGGAGCTGGTGAAGCCGGAGCTCAGCAACGCTCATGGCACGGTGCACACCATGACCGGCACGAGTGCAGTAACGCCTACGCCGGAGCCCCCCACGCCCCTGGCTGCCCTCGGGCAGAATGACCCTCTTGCGCCCTCACCAGAGGCGGGGGCAAACCCTCCGGGGGCTCCTGAGACACCCGGACAGCCGCTGGTGGATTGGCCGATGTGGCGCGCGCTGCACAGCCCGGGAGACCCGACGGAGGTAGTGGCGAGGGCACGCTGTGCGGCAGCCAACCTCGACCTCACCAGAGCCCAACTGCTGTGCCTCCGGGAACAGGAATGGCTGAACGACGAAGTGATCTCCCTCTACCTCGCCGTACTTCAACATCGTGGACTTGGCCTTCCAGGCTCTCACCCGCGGGTACACTTCTTCGACGCCCTCTTTCACCGGCACGTGGTCCCCACGACCGATGGGGCGGTTGACTGTGCCATTGTCCGGCAGCGGGTGGCCACGCGCGGGCGTGGGTTTGACCGTGGATATGAAGCCGCGAAGTGCAAGGTCTTCGTCATGCCGGTCCACTTTCCGAACCACTGGGCACTCGCGGTGCTTGACCTTCGGTCGGGGATTGCCACCTACTTTGACTCAATGCCCTGCGGAGCCGAGACCCCCGAGTGCCTCGGTCACCTGTGCGCAGTGGTGCGCCAGATGCTCGTGGAGTCCGGCGCGGAGGTGGAGGCGCGGGAGTGGACTCGGGCTACCTGTACAGACGCGCCCCGCCAGATCGGGCCCTGGGACTGCGGAGTGTTCGTGCTCATGGGCGCGGAGAGGATCGCCGAGGACCTCCCACTAGACTACTCGCAGGATGATGTCCCCGCCGCTCGCATGCGCATCACGCGCGCCATCTTGGACCTGGGCACGACGCTGACTGGTGCGCCCCCTCCGGTGGAACGAGGACAGCGCGCCGGCCTTACAGGAAACCGTCCGGTGCCTCCTCCCGCGCTGGTGGACCTGACTGCCGAAGAGGAACCAGAACGGATGCCGGGCACCGAGGGACCCGCGACCGCGACCTCCCCCTCTCCACCCTCACGGCCCCCTCCGCCCCGCCCCTGTGCCCCCCTGGAAGCCACCCCCCGTCCTCTTGCCCCGGCTGGTCGACCCACCTCCACCCGCCCCCCACCAGCTGCAAAGCGCTCCCGAGTGGAGGACGCACAAGGCGCGGCGAGCGCCAGTGGCAGGCCCCAAACGCTGCCTGCGCTCCCGGGTGTGTCATCATCCCCTCCCCTGTCGGCCGAAGAGAACCCCTACGCCGCGGTCCTCGACGACATATTCGATGCGATGATGTGCGAGGACTGGAAGGCGCCGGCAGGACGGAGACGCCGCCTCTCCCCCTCGCCTTCCCCCACCTGTGGTCCCACTCTCCTCCGCCCGGCCGCCTCCGCCTCCGCCTCCGCCTCCGCCTCCGCCTCCGCCTCCACCTCCGCCTCCGCCTCCGCCTCCGCGCCCCCCCTCCGCCACCCCCACCTCCACCCCGCCTCCGACCCCGCCTCCGCCTCTGCCTCACCCTCCGCCCTCGCCTCTCGCCTCTCACCTGCTCGCCCCCCGCCTCACCCTCTCTCCACACCCACCCCTACGCACCATTCCGCTTCCGCCCCCGCCCACCGGTGCTTTTCCGCCCCTCCCCTCTGGCCCCCCGCTCCGCTCCGCTCCTCCGCCCAGCTTGCTGCCGCCCCCCACCTAGCCCTACTGCCCTCCCCCCCCCCTTCTCCGCCACCCCCCATCCGCGCCGCCGTCCCCCACCCCCGCCGCGACCACCTCCACCTCCGCCTCCGCCTGCGCATCCGCCTCCACTCCGCCCCGCCCCCTCCGCCTCCCGCCTCCACCTCCGCCTCCACCTCTGCCCCCACCGACAGCCGCCCCCCCGAAGAAGAGGAACCGGGGCAGCTCCCACTGCGCTAGACGGCTGCACAAAAAGAGCAAGACCTCTTGAGCTCTCGGTCCTCTTGTGTCGGCGAGTGTCCCCCCCGGGAGGAGATGTGTCTACCCCTTCGGGTTGAGAGGCTATTCTCTGCTTGACCGCGGTAGGAGTCGCGCCGAGGCGCCTCAGGCAGTGGTTTGCACGCAGTAGATCCCTCTCGAGACCCCTGCCCTGTATGGCTAGCGCCTGACCCCAGGCGGTGCATCCTCACATCCGCATGGACATCCGAGTCGTATATCTTTTCCGATTCAATCCATCTCTCATTGCAAGCTCTGGGCGCTGTGTGTCCTTCCCTGCCCTGAATGCCCTGCCTCACTCGCTCTTAGGGTTGCGCTGCGGTGCTGCCGCCTCTGGTGTCGATCTGCGTGTATGCTGCTTGCTTGGGGGCTGACGCTCCCTTGTCGCTGCGACTGCCTCGGGCTGCTGCTGCGACCGCCGACGTCTGCTGATGGTATCTGACGTGCCTGCGCTGCTCAACCCGGGAGGGGCGTTCACGGATGAGTGGGCCCCCGCGGATGCCAGGTGCGGGTCGTTCGTGTCTCTTTGTGACTGATCCTGTGCTTTGCGCCTCCTCGTCCCGGGGTGACCGGCCCTGGCCTCGGCTATAGGGTGATAACAGTGCTCGCCTCTGGCTTGGGTGTCTTGTCCCCTGTCCTGCGAGTCCCCTTCTGCGTCACCCTTCCCTCCGTGCCCCCTGCTGCATGTGACCATTCCTCTCCGCAGGTTGTGCACTGCAACAAGGACATGTTTCCAGCGGTGTGTGCGGGCAGGGTCCGAGGGTGCGTCATGGCCCGAGGGTAGCTCTCACCCAATGCACCGCTGGGGGCGGCCGATCGCTGTGCCATACATTGCGCCCCGCGACCCGGCGGTGGCACGACGATGTTCAAAGTGGCACAGCAGGGTATCGGGGTCCCGAAACGGCCCGTAGCGTACCGTCACCAGCGCCTGAATGACGGGGGAACGAGCTAATCGCGCTCCTTCGGGTCGCTGAGGACCCCCCGACGGCTGGGGCTGGCCCCCCCTGCGGTGCGGGGATGGACTGGGGCTGCTGGACCTGGGGCTTGCCCCCGTGATGTGCACTCACGCCACTATCCGCTTTTCAGCGGTATAGGGGGTCGACGATGTTTACTACGGTGTCCGGTTAAAACATACAAAGACAAAGACAAAGGATGTGCCTCCCTCGCCCACAAGCTCACCCACGGCAAGTCCAGCAACTGCTTCCGGATTTTCTTCCGGAGTCATCAGCACGCAGGCCGATGGTGCATATTCAGTGTATGCGGCGGACGTGGACGGCGACGGCGACTTGGATGTCTTGTCCGCCTCATACTATGATGACAAGATTGCATGGTATGCGAACGATGGGAGCGGGGGCTTCGGCAGCCAGCAGGTGCTCAGCACACTGGCCGATGGTGCATGTTCAGTGTATGCGGCGGATGTGGACGGCGACGGGGACATCGACGTGCTGTCCGCCTCATGGCTTGATAACAAGATTGCATGGTATGTGAACAAAGGGAGCGAGGGCTTCGGCAGCCAGCAGGTGATCAGCACACTGGCCAATGGTGCAAGGTCAGTGTACGCGGCGGACGTGGACGGCGACGGGGACTTGGACGTGTTGTCTGCCTCGCAGCATGATGACAAGATTGCATGGTATGCGAACAATAGGATCAGGGGCTTCGGCAGCCAGCAGGTGATCAGCACACTGGCCGACAGTGGAGCATCAGTGTATGCAGCGGACGTAGACGGCGACGGCGACTTGGACGTGTTGTCTGCCTCGCAGAATGATGACAAGATTGCATGGTATGCAAACGATGGCAGCGGGGGCTTCGGCAGCCAGCAGGTGATCAGCATACTGGCCGATGGTGCATATTCAGTGTATGCGGCGGACGTGGACGGCGACGGCGACTTGGATGTCTTGTCCGCCTCATACAATGATGACAAGATTGCATGGTATGCGAACGATGGGAGCGGGGGCTTCGGTAGCCAGCAGGTGCTCACCACACTGGCCGATAGTGCATGTTCAGTGTATGCGGCGGATGTGGACGGCGACGGGGACATCGACGTGCTCTCCGCCTCGCAGGCCGATGACAAGATTGCATGGTATTCGAACGATGGGAGCGGGGGCTTCGGCAGCCAGCAGGTGCTCACCACACTGGCCGATGGTGCAAGGTCAGTGTATGCGGCGGACGTGGACGGCGACGGTGACTTGGACGTGTTGTCTGCCTCGCAGCATGATCGGAAGATTGCATGGTATGCGAACGATGGGAGCGGAGGCTTCGGCAGCCAGCAGGTGATCAGCACACTGGCTTCTGGTGCAAAGTTAGTGTATGCGGCAGATTTGGACGGCGACGGCGACTTGGATGTGCTCTCCGCCTCGCATAATGATGACAAGATTGCATGGTATGCGAACGACGGGAGCGGGATCTTCGGCAGCCAGCAGGTGATCAGCACGCTGGCCGATGGTGCGAGGTCGGTGTATGCAGCGGACGTGGACGGCGACGGGGACTTGGACGTGCTCTCCGCCTCGAGAGATGACAGCAAGATCGCATGGTATGTGAACGATGGGAATGGGGGCTTCGGCAGCCAGCAGGTGATCAGCACACTTGCCGGTGAAGCAAATTCAGTGTATGCGGCGGATGTGGACGGCGACGGATACTTGGACGTGCTCTCCGCCTCAGATACTGATGACAAGATTGCATGGTATGTGAATCAAGGGAGCGCGGGCTTCGGCAGCCAGCAGGTGCTCACCACACTGGCCGATGGTGCAAGTTCAGTGTACGCGGCGGACGTGGACGGCGACGGGGACTTGGACGTGTTGTCTGCCTCGCAGGCCGATGACAAGATTGCATGGTGTGCGAACGATGGGAGCGGAGGCTTCGGCAGCCAGCAGGTCGTCAGTACACTGGCCGATGGTGCATATTCAGTGTATGCGGCGGACGTGGATGGCGACGGGGACTTGGATGTGCTCTCCGCCTCGACAAATGATGACAAGATCGCATGGTATGCGAACGATGGGAGCGGGGGCTTCGGCAGCCAGCAGGTGCTCAGCACACTGGCCGATGGTGCATATTCAGTGTATGCGGCGGACGTGGACGGCGACGGGCACATCGACGTGCTCTCCGCCTCGCATAATGATGACAAGATCGCATGGTATGCGAACGATGGGAGCGGGGGCTTCGGTAGCCAGCAGGTCATCAGTACACTGGCCGATGCTGCAAGGTCAGTGTACGCGGCGGACGTGGATGGCGACGGGGACATCGACGTGCTGTCCGCCTCAATGTATGATGACAAGATCGCGTGGTACTACAACTCGCGGACGGCTGCGCCAACCGCATCCCCGACAATTGCTCCGACTACGGCAGCACCGTCCACGGCTGCACCAACAATCGCCCCCACAACAGGCTCACCCACGGTGACACCAACAACATCTTCTGGGTTCTCTGTCCGGGTTATCAGCACACTGGCCGATTATACACTATCAGTGTATGCGGCAGATGTGGATGGCGACGGGGACAAGGACGTGCTGTCCGCCTCATATCTAGATGACAAGATCGCATGGTATGCAAACGATGGGAGCGGGGGCTTCGGCAGCAAGCAGGTGATCAGCACGCTGGCCGATGGTGCA
>LGRX02018355.1:10267-110406 GCA_001247695.2 Cymbomonas tetramitiformis | reverse complement strand
CCGCCACCTCCACCGGGCACTGTCACCGTTGACTCGGTCACCTCCTCGATATCATTTTCGGGACTGGACATCTCCGCGTTTAGCAACGCCTCATTCTCTGCCGAATTCCAGGCCTCCTTCTCGTCGCAGATGGCAGCTGCCGCAGGGGTGGGCACCTCCGACGTCGAGGTGACCTCCATTGCGAGTGGCAGTGTCAGTATCACGTCTAGTGTGTATTTCCCCAGCACCGCTACATCTAACGCCTCTGCCTTCTTCACTACTCTCACCTCAAACCCTGAAGCGGTCTTCACCATCTTCGGGAATACCTATGGCACTATAAGCGTTGCCAGTGTCCAGGTGGCAACAGCCATACCGGTATACTCACCACCGCCACCTCCACCAGTCTCACCCACCAGTGCCTCACCTACAGTTTTACCCACCACCGTCTCACCCACTACTATACCTCCACCACCCGCGCGTGGAGGTGGAGAAGCCGGGAATGAACCGCCTCCTCTCCCACCTTCTTTCTTACCCATCACCGCATCTCCCATCGGCACCCCTCCTAGCCCATCGCCTCCACCCTCTCCGCCACCGCCGATCCCGTCCCCACCAATGTTCATGGTGGAAGCCGGAGACCCGGTCCACGTGTACTTCACAGGTCAACAGCCCACTACTTCCTACCCTTCCCATGCGCCCTGATGCTCCCCCGCCACACAATCAGTATAGCAATGTTCAAGGCGATTCGGTTAGCACTGACAGGTATCCTGCCGACTATAATATATTCATGGAGGCTGTGAGCTTCGGCACCGGAGAGCAACATACCTAGCTTCCCACACCAGCCCCGCCCTGGTAGCTACTATCTGCCTGTGAGGTTTGGGTACTCTGCTCGGCTTGCCACGTGTGCGCCCCCTGGGCATCTCTTCGCTGGGCAGATTATGCCTACAAAGAAAACCTTGCCTGGACGTGTTTTAGCTCATTGAATTCATCTAGATCCTTATCAGTGAGCCAGCCTTTGCCTCCCATGCAATAATATTATACAAGTATGTACATACATACAATATAGTATTCACTCTGGCTTACCACCACGCATTGTGCGATTTGTACCAAGCAACAGAGGCATCCGATAATTAAATCACCGGCCCAGAGTAGGGCCGGGGAAATTAATATACTCATACGCCCAAGAAGCGTGGTTTTTTGTTCTTCTCTTTTCTAGTTAAATCAGACCGTGATAATCACGACGCGTGTCCCGGCGCGACGGAGGCTGCGCACGAAGTGATTCACAGTGCGAAACCCACATACATACATGCATACATGCATGTATGTATGCTTATCCTTGTACCGACTCCTTTGGCACCCCGTAGCCGCAGGAGACCGGATGCACTATTTACCCACGCCGGGGATCAAAGGATTCAGCACACACTTCGGGACATTATTTTATCCAGAATCCCCGGAGCTCACTCGTGAAGAATGATGGGACCCCCTAAGCCTCGCTGAGCCACCCGAGCCCATCTGCATCCACAACGCCAGCGCACTGCTGGCTTGTGCCTGAATGTATGTATGATTTGTATGTATGTATGTATGTATGTATGTATGTATGTATGTATGCACAACGTATAATGGCCAGGTTGTGGGGTATTGGCATCTCGGTGTTAACGGAGACGGCCACTGGGATGCTTTGGATGATGGGATGTGGCTGTCGCTGTGGTACCTTTTTGACGGGTACTGCCTCTTTGAGAGCGTCGGGAATTCATCTGCGGCTCGCTTTTTGGGAGTGTCCGGTTGGATTCTTCTGACGCTTGCTCCCTCTCCGTGTACAGTGCTTCATGGTTATTACGCGTGCCGGGGGACTCGTGTTCTTTGACCCATATGTGGAGTACTGGCGCGTCGCTGTGAACGGGGACGGCCGCCGGGTGGCAGTGGGGTTTGGGAGGCGGTTTGTCCCTGTGGTGCCATTCTGGCGGGCACTGCCTTTTGGAGAGCTCGGTGGATTCGTCTGCCTTTGCTGCAAGGAGAGGCAGAGGGTGGTGAAGTCCACGTTCTGTGTTTTCCCTTGATTTTTGTGGGGAGCACTTAGATGCCCGCATGTTTTCGGTCTTAACATGGGGTGTCCATACTGTGTGGTGTGACTGCATTCATGGCATAACCATGGACCAACCGGCCCCATCCATCGACCGTGAGCCACTGGGGGGGGGGCATGCCAGCAGGGTCCGCTCACTCTCGTAACCCAGGGACCGACAATTGTTGGGCGATGATCGGTCACATCGTATCATCTTTTCATGCTGCGTTGCATCTGGGTTGGGAGTGTGTATGAGTTGATGGTATCTTGTCACAGCCCCGCCCTGCTCGTGATTTGCTTCTCACATCCACTAGGATGATGGTGGGCTGGCCTTTGTCGGCTGATCTCATACCATTCAGTATATACAACGTATATATATATATACATACGAATGGTCAATCTCAAGATCTCCACCAGGACGTCATAAATCGTGTTGGTCATGTTACACGTCATCATGCAAAAATGCAAGCCAGATTTGACGACGAGGATTCGTTTACGATGACACTATCCAGACTCGCAAGTCGCGACAGGTTCGACGTTGACGATTTTTTTATATTCACGAGACGCCGCGCCGCGTCACATCGATTCTGAATTTCGTGTTTCGATTTCTTTCTTCGCTTTGCTCATCTGACTCTGAGTGATATGTGACGTAGCATCTCTGGCACGTGCGCCAATTACAACTGCGCTTTGATTTATGATTAAGTTGATTGAGTTGATTGGGTAATTTGCCCAGGTCCGTCTTTATAAAGAGCTTGGGTTACTCACTGACATACACACTACGTATGTAGTAGTATACTTTATATATATATATGTGTGTGTTACGAGCCAGCATCGGTACAGGCCGGCCTGTACCGATATCTGTACTGGTACAGGCCGGCCTGTACCGAATTCGGCTGGTATATACCAGCGCTTGCTCATGCCGTAACATATATATATATATATATATACAAGACTCCCAAGCCATCGCTTTACCCAAGACTCCCGTCAGGCAATCATGAATCTATTTTGAACGAGACTCCTAGGCAATTATACGCATACTTTAACGCGACTAATAGACCGTAACATATTTCTCATTAACGAAACACTCAGAAGATCATGAAAATCCTCTCTCGAGAATGATACAGCTCTCTCTCTCGAAAGAGAGAGAGAGAGAGAGAGCCCCTGCCTGGCTAGCAGGTGCACCAGGCTGATCTCTATCCAGATAGAGCCCCTGCCTGCTTGCCCTATGGAGGGAGTCCACGTGCAATATGTGCACCTTCAACCGTGACACACAATCTGAATCATACGTGCTTGGGGCGTGGGGGGAGATTGGGCCGCAGGCACCACTGCAACAACATGCGCGAGTTTTGCGCTGAGCTGCCTGTCCGTTGATCACCTATCGATCAACACCACCAGCGGCCCCAGCAGCCTGTACTGGAACTTTGTTGGTAGCGAAGCTTGGTGCGCACATCCGAGTATCCTCACAGAGGCCCCACACTGCGCCCTCCCCCCTCCCGCCAGCGCAACTCTGCGTGGGCGCTCTCCCCCCTGGGAGCTCTGATGGGGCAGCAATTTGGTGAGGGCGCTCGGGTCGAGGGGGCAGCATGAGAGCCGTGCAGAAGCAGCCCAATCTGGCACCCGGGAACCCGCCACTGATGTGGCAATCAACTCGGCATCCACGCCCGGGCCGGCATTTCCCCGGCGGCCCCTCCCCAGGGATCTGCGGCTGTGTGCACACGGGGCGGAGATTGTGGGTGAGGAGTCACTGAGGCGCTTGCGGCGGGAGCGGGAGGTGTGGGTGCGCTCCACGTGCGCAGCGACTCCAGCGGGTGCCAGCTGGCGCTGTGCGGCTTTTCTGTGGGAGGCTACACCATCGCGGGGTGGTCACTTTGAAGCCTCCTCGGGCACACCCACCTCGACGCTCACGGGAAAATCGAGGTGTACGAAGCCCCTCCCCTTCTCCCTCCCCTGCATCACTTCCCCCTTCCCCGACCTTTACAACCATCACTTCCGCCTCCTTTGCCGTCACCTCCTCGTCACGCCACCATCCAACCCGCCTCCACCCTCCCCCCGTGCCCTTTGCCCCCAAGCCCCACCATCACACCATCACTGCCTATGCTTCAGGTACCTGACCTCAACTACGATGAATACGAGGAGCCCGAGCTTCCCCCCGACACTGTGCCCCCCTCAATCGCCCTCTTTGGTTCAGCTTACGTGGAGCTCCTGCAAAGGGACAAATACACCGACTCGGGGGCCTACGCAAAAGATGACGTGGACGGATTCCTCTCAGACGTGTCATCCAACGGCGTTGAGGCGGTGGACACATGCTGTGTCACGGACCCAGCCACTCCATTACGCATCACGTACACTGCGCGCGATGCTGCCGGGAACCAAGCCTCCCCAGTGACCCGACAAGTGGCGGTGCTCCCGGCATGCGATGCACCCTCCTACCTCTGCGAGGACTTCTCGGATATGGTGGTTTGCTCATCTTGCACGAGCACCACCGCTGGCACCTCTGAGGATGGCACGGTGCCCACGGTCACCTGCACGTGCTTTGCCCCCAGCTCGGCGAACGACGTGGAGGCGACGCCGTATGAGCCCCCCGAGGACACCACCTCCCCCGTCATCACGCTGCTCGGTGACGGCGTGCTGGCTCGTACAGACTCCGGGTTGAGCGTCATGATCCACACTTTGCTCCAGGGGGAAACCTTCCAGGATCCAGGAGCGTCCGCAAAGGATGACATGGATGGGAACCTCACCGGCCAGATTTGCGCCTTTGGCGCGGCTGCTATTGACACTTCCGTAACCACTCCCTCGGACAGCCCATACGTGGTGTCATACTCCGTCACTGACTCGGGAGGCAATGCAGCCGAGGCGCGGAGGCGTATCTACGTCGAAAATCCGTGCGCAAGAGCATCGTCCGTGGGTGATGTGTCGGAGGCACCATGTGGGTATGATGAGCAAGGCGGCGTGGTGTGCCGCGAGGCTGGCTTGTGCTTCTCTGTGCCGTTCGACAGCGAGGATCCAGAAGACGGCGAAGTCCCTGCCCCGCCCGTGCTGACCTTAGTTGGTGATGCTGCAGTCTCTGTAGAGCACGGGGAGTCCTACGTGGCATGTACGCCGGATGTGACCCCTTTGAACAAAGTGTGCGACCCCGGGGCGGAGGCGATGGATGTGGCGGATGGGGTGTTGACAAGCCATGTTCTGGCATGTTCCCCGGACGGCTCAGTGAACCGCTTTGAGAGCAGGGGGGTTGCCGGATGCAACATCGATTGGCACGCTGCGGGGACCTACGTGGTGGTCTTCTCGGTGTGGAATTCCGCGGGTCTCTCCGCCACGGTGACGCGCAACGTGACGGTGAGGGCGGCGCCGTGCTCCACTGGGGAGACGCTCTGCGCAGACGAGGTTTCCTGCAGCGAGGCTGGGGTGTGCCTCGCCGACTTAGACGCTGGTGCGCAACAATGGGCAGAGGAGGCACCGCCTGATGAGCCGCCAACGGTGACTCTACGAACCACCGCTGCGGTGACAGGCACGAACGTGGAGGTGAAGCAGTACCAGGCATATCCAGCATGCACGGCGAGTGACCTGGAGGCGAACGACCCTGAGGTGCTCTGCGAGCCGGGGGCGGACGCGGAAGACGACGTGGCGGGCGATCTGAGTGCCGCAGTTCTGGCGTGTCCTCCGGACAGCTGTGTCGCCGTCGGGTGCCCGGGGCACCAGTTCGCCGATCCTGCTGGCAAGGGCACGCAGGGGTGCCTCAACACGAGCATGGCGGTCGGCACCATCTACAACATCAGTTTCGTTGTGTTTGACACCGCCATCCCTGCCCACTCCGCGATTGCCTCTCGCATGGTCGTCATAGTCGATCCGGTGCGCCTGCCTCTGCACCATGGCTGCCACACTGTGACTGCGCTCTTTGCTGCGCGTCCGTGCCATCCACAGACAGAAGAGCTGCGCTGTTGCAGCCAGCGCCTGGAAGTGAGTGAGGGCCATTGAAGTGCGACGGAGGATCCCCAAGAACGGTGTTGCCGGGTGTGCACTTCGGAGAGAGGTCTCCCGTTAAAGGTGCTGAGAATGGAAACAGGGGCGATCTTGATGGGTCATTGGCGGTGTTGTGGAGTGCAGTACATATTCGCCATTATCGCATTGGACCTGCAATGCGATTGGTAGGATTGGTAGACCCTTAGTGTGCATGTGATGCCTGAGATGAACACGATTTCCCGGCATTGCATTGTCACTTGCGCGATTCGGTATTTCTGGCGGGGCCTGTTTCGAGCATTGTTGTGCAGACGGGGGGGCGCTTCCTGAGCGTTGTTGGCCGGGGTGGGTGCTGCTGCTCGGCCATCGCATCAGTGCAAAAGCGGTCAGGAGCTCTGCAACGACCTCACTTGCTCCGACGTGGACTGCAAGACGCGCGACTATCTGCTCGCCGACGACGAGGGGGACACCACTGCACCCACCATCACCTTCCTGGGGGCCGCCGCAGTGCGCCTCACCTATGGGGGTGCGGCGGCGGCGGCGGCGCTTCTCCCGTGCGACTCCTCCTCCGCTGCCAGCGATACGTGCTATGCTATAGCGATCGATGATGACATGTCGGATGTGTCGGCCTCCCTCGTGGTCGAGCAAGACGTCGGCTGCTCCGGCTGCTCCTCCACCAAGTGTCCGCTCTCCAGCGCGCACCTCTGCCTCCCAGGTGGCCGCCTCTGCGAGTGCCTAAGGCACCAGATAGCTGCACCCGGAGACCTGCCCTTCAATCGGGTCCGTTGTTCCATGGATATTCAAGTTGGATCAAATCAACTTGACACCCATTTCTACTGCAAGTTAGATCTTTCCTCTGCAACTTCACCTTTCCAGTTGGCCAACATAGCATCGGGTAATAATGGGTGTCGATGCTTTGCCAAACGGGTCCTTGTGGGGAGGGCATGCACCATGTAGTCATTCTGACAGGATGACACAGCCTCGATCGGACTCAGACCACTGCCTCCATCAGATCTGTGCTGCGTATTCCGTGGTCTGATTGTAGCTTGTGATTTGCGATCACCCTCACTGATAAACTCCCTCCTGTGATGATCAGCTAGAACAACACATGATTGGATGCAAGCATACTAGGTCACATCTTAGAGCAAGGGTTTTGCTTCGAGCCTTTCGTCATTGCATCTTCTCGTAGCCCCGCTCCATGTTCACGTAGCCATTGCTTGCGAGAGAGCCTGGGGGAGGGGGCACCTGGCGCAGGTAAATATGGCCACCTGTTTTCTGCGACTGACGCATCAGCCAATCGTGCGGTGTTGCGGCTCTCTGTCACTGTGGTGGAGGAGAGCAGCTTGGTCGCCATCGCATCCATCTCCACCGGCTCCAGCAACATCGCCGATGTCGAGGCACAAGCTGCCTTGATACGCAATGACAGCAGCGCAGAGGCCGTGGCATTTCGCCAGGTGGGATGGTCCTCTCTCCACACTCCCCCCACCCCACTGCCGGTCACTTCGAGCAGTCGCATGAGGCTAATGTATCACATAGTGGTCACATGCATAATGAAACGGATACAAGTTTTAAAAGTAGCCTGACCTCCCGGGAGCAATTGTAAGACATAGTGCCATTTCGGTTTTGGGGGGAATTTTTTTTTTCCGGCTAGTAAATGGGGTAAAATCTCTGTCTTAGGGCCTGTTTGGGGGTGCGGGAGCCTACGACCTGTGTTGTGGATATGCGGTGCATGTGTTAAAAGTTACCTGACCTCCCCGCATCAATCATTCGTGATTTTGGTTTTTGGTTTAAAACATGCATATCGTATCCACAACAAAGGCCGTAGGCTCCCACGCTCCCAAAACAGGCCCAACAGGCCCCATAATGGCGATTTTCCCACAGCTTGGACAAGCCTATTTTTTTTCTTTCTAAAAGCCGAAAAGTCAGTGTGTCTGAAGGATGGACCGTTGAGGTGCGGCAAACTTCACAACATGCATATTTCACCTCGCACCATACCCCACATGCTCCCACGCCACCCCCGAAACGGACCGAAAATACCGATTCCCCCCTATTCCAAGCAGAAAACATAGTTTAGCAGCATGTCTTACAATTGCTCCTAGGACGTCAGGTAACTTATGAAACATTAAAAGACATCGCTTATCTTCCATTATGCAAATCCATTCGCACAGCCGTGCGACGGCTCCTTCTTCGCCTTTGTTCTGTGGATATTGTCTTGCCTCATCTTGTGTGTGATTGATCCGTTTAAGTATTTCCGAGACACGAATGCTTTATATTTGTTTGGCATCGATATAGTGGAGGGGTCGCCAAATCCCCGTCACACCACAATCATGACAGCACACCACGGAGACGGTAAGGTGCGATGCACACAGGCACGGAGAGGCAACACGGATGCGGCATGTCAGGTTGTATAACGGTTCTAAAACAAAAGTATTATCTCATTATTGTCAGCGTGGAAGCAAGTGAGTGGGTTCCAAAGCCCCACTCAGGATCTGATCGTAAATTATTACATGCCATTAACGGATTATTGTATATCATCCTAGATAGTCACTGTGCGGGCAAAGTTGCGGTACCAATGGCATCTCTGCATATATTATACTACAGTGTGCGATGCGGGCTGAGGATTGCATTTTTGCACGGTGCGCACTTCGATTTAGGCATACATTTCAAGGCATGACTAACACAAAGGCATTTTGAGACAAAAGTATTACAGCTCAAAATCGCGAAATTCAGGCGATTCAAGTTTTAGGTTGGCTTAGGGTAGGATAGGGGTCGCAACAAATCCGCGAGACCGTCAGATCCCGAAATTTACATGGCGTCCCCACTTAAACTAAACATATCGTAAGGTATGGGGGGATGCTATAAGTGCCATACGCCACAATTCGTTCATCGCATTGGAATAAATATGGCAAAATACCAGGCAGGAATGGCGAAGCACCGAATCTGCTCGAAGTCATTTCACAAACCGCTCTTGCGGCATGTCGCTCAGGTTGTGTTATAGGCCCGCTTTGGAAGAAGACCCTAATATTTATGCTGCAACGGTTCTGTGGCTACAATAATATTTCGAAGTTATAAGTCTTATAACTCTGTAATGGTATTATTGATTGAGTTGTCCGTCGTCTCTTTTTTTCTTAAAGATGATGAGCCTGTGTGTCAAGATTTCCTCTCGCTTTTCTTTAGGGTACCATAAAAAACAGGGGAAATTGGAATGAAGTGTTTGCAGCAGCAGGCTTATTCGTGTTGTCAAACCTCTTGAAAGTCACTGCAATACTTCGTGTATACATTATGAAGTTTGGTAGCGAGTTTCAGCCGCTGAAACTTTGAGGTCGCCTTTATAGCCCCACGAACGCGTTTGAAGTCCCACGATATAAACACTTTTCGCGGGTTGCTTACATCCGCGAAGGCGTATGTTTTGAAGCCAAACGCGCTTTCACATAACTTTAGGTGAAATTTTACCGGAAACTGATCGCTGCACATATGGTTGCGCAATCGTTGATTCCGCTTCGGATGCCTGTACACTCCGCTGAATGCTGTAACGCGAAGTACGGCATCTCTCGCTGTGCTTTGAGTGTCGAACGACGGATCTATATCATAGTAAACGTGATTTTCTTTTTGTATGTGTTTCAGATTGTGTAGTGTAATTGCTTAAAATCATGAGCGGGCAGCGGCCGGATCCGTACTTTAAAAGGCAATTTGTCCATAACTTCTTATGGACAACTTATTGATGAATCGTTGATACTTGTCGGTGTTCCTGAAGGTTCGCGACCACATACTCGGGTATTTCACGAAGAACAGTGATAACAATTGCACACAGTACCGATACTTGTAGCCGGATACACTAACGCAAGCACCGGCGCCATACAATCCCGACACTGCACACTCAACTGTACTTTATGGGTACTCGTACTCCAGCACTGTGACAGTAACTTCTCAGTCGTGAAGATTTTACCAATAGATGATTTCGTGATCTCAGAATTCTTTCGTGACTCACGTTTCCATTTCGAAGTTTCAGGTTGCAGTTAATGTTACCACTTACGGGTACCAGTACCAGTAACGCATAAAACCCCCACGCTCATAGCGCCCAACAAGATTATTGCCGGGAGAACAAAGATAATCCTAAAGCACACGTATTTTTTTCTGCACCGGAATATCAAATAATAAAATTTTCTTACATTTTTGTCTCAAATTGCCTATGCATAAGCCACACCTTGATTTCACACATGCATCATATGTTAGTCACACGACGGTGTGCCGCATTCCATTAGTCTCGCAGGCCCCGTATCGCCGGGATAAGCGTTGTGTTTTGTCAGCACAGTCGGGGTGATCCTGGATGCCTCTGATATACGGTGTCATGTCAATACAGTTGTATGTGATGTGCGTGATGGATGGTGTTTTTAGAATGATATAATATGCACTTTCATTCCTGCATGCTTATGCTCGATGTTTACAATAAACAGAACTCGTCAGGGTCTACTGCGTCGCCATGCCTTGCAGCTTGACGATGCCGCGCTTTACTGTCCTCCAAAATATGCACTGAATTGTGAGGATCCGCCAGGAAGAAGCAGTAAAAGCAACCCTACCGCCAAGCCGCCCAACTGCAATGGCCAACCCACACTCCCACAGTAGCCACCTGCTGCTGCTCTCATGGCTGATATAAATCCTAGTAGGGACGATGGGGGCAGAGGGAGGGAGGGTTTGGTGCATCTGCAGGGTATCGCAGAGCTCCTCAACACCACAGCACAGAGCGCGGGCGAGGATGTGCGCCCCGCCGACATCGTCATCACCGCTGTCTCCATCCAAGAGGCGTCGAACAGCAAGATGGCGGAGGCTGGCGGGGATGCTCTTGCGGATGAGCTGAGCCTGCTCGTGGAGTATTCCCTGACCGTCTCTGTTGCGGCAGCCCCTGAATACAGGCGTCACATGCGTCATTTGCTCGCCAATACCAGCGCCGCGCTGAGCACGCGATCCAATGAGATGGCGGAAATCACAGCTGCGGCCGCGACAGATGGGAGGATGGCCGACTCGCTGAGCAAAGCCAATGCCGACTGCAATGCCAGCCTACCAACAGCCGTGGCGGGGCTCGACGGCGACATTTTGATCACGCCTGTGTCCCCTGTGGTATGTATTCATGCCAAGAGCAGAAGCCAACCTGCAATACAATCATACCCCTTGCGTCTATACGCGCCTTCCACTGTGCATACTTATATATTGGAGGGCACCTCACTCCGGCCTCGCGTGCTAGCAGGGGATGACAGCCTGGTGAATGACGTAGGCGCGGGTGACAGACTTGCTAAGGGCTGCGCGTAGGAGGCGCGTGTGGTGATGCACAGGTGGATGAGATTGCAGCATATACAGTGTCCATCGAGGAGGAGGTGGAAACTATGGGTCGGGTGATGGATTCAATGGCCTCGTCCCTGGAGCAGACAGAGGATGATCTGACGGTTACACTGGGAGCTCCGGAGGAGTTTGCAGCGGCAATCCTTGACCAGTGGATCAGTGAGTATGACCTAGAAATGGAGAACATCGACACCTTGGCGGCAACCATCGAGGAGATGCTGGAGAAGCTCAGCGGCGTTGCGAATGGGTACACGCTAGTGCAGGAATCAGCGGCAGACGCGCAGATTGCGCTGCAGGTGTGTGCAGAGCGTCTCGGTTTCCGCTGGGATAGCGCTGCCTCACGTTTGTCTGGTAGCCGAATGGGAGTGGACATTTTGGTTGGAAACAGCAGAGACGGCTTTTTGCGCAGTGAGCCGTGATTGGCAGTAGTTGGGATGTTGCTCTAAGAGCGCAGAATTATTGCTGTGCGCATCCCCACTTGTCAACAGTCGAGGCGGTTCACGATTTCCAATGGTTCGCCTCCTTGGCAGCGCACAGAGAGACTGTTCGGGATGCTAATGTGGGGCGTTATGATACGAATGTGTGGTGTGTGTGTGTCGGATTGGCCTCCAGGACTATCGGAATCAGGCCGAACACGTTTCCTCGGCAGCCATCGAGGTGAACAAGCTCCCTCTCCCTGGCAAGGGTTGGAATCAATTTGTGATTTTACAATGTCAATGTAATTGTCTGATGATAATCCATTTTTGTTACCAAATTGATTTGGATTTGGGCTCTAAAATTATGATAAATCATGAGCACTACTTTCAAACTCAGGAAAATCGCCATGGGAATCAAATCGATTTTAACAATTGTAACAAGTATGATTGTTACTAATCGATTAGACAACTGACACTGATTCCGACCCTTGCTCCCCGGCCTTGCATTGCATTGCCTTGCCATGGCATGCCTTGCATGCTTAGATTCTCCAGTGGTCGCTGCAAACAGTATCAACAAGCTTGCCCATCCCGGCATCACTGCAGCCTCGGCTGTGGCACCCACCCGTGCCGCCCTGGACATCTAGGGTTCGGCTTACTCTGCACTCTGACAGGCTCGCTGAGGCTGCGATGCACTCACAGTAGGCTTCATGCCATCCAGTGCTGTAGGTAATGTTGCGAGTGCATCCTTCTCTAGATAAGTATACCACGCACCCCTCCCAACGAAGTGAAGGGTTAGGGGACCAGGGGTAGGGGATAGTCTGACAATGTTAAGCTTAAACGAGAAGTACCCGCCCCCCGGTTATTTTGTGTGTATTGAAGCCTAATAGTTACGCCGTGCCAGGAGTAGCCCAGCGGACATATCTGATAGCAAGCTGGATTTCCCTTATTTTCGCCCCCCTGTTTCGCCTGCCCCCAGCCCCACCCCATTTCCACACGAGCATTGCATCAGATGGGCAAATTAACTTGATACCCGTGTTCCGCACACTTAAATCGCCAAAATATGTTGCCCCCATGCTTTGCCATCCAGCCTTGGTGGTTGGGTAGCGCCCCCTCAGGTATGCACCCAAGAGGTAGCGAATTTTCACACCCATCCCACCAACCCCCTGCACGAAGCTCAGTTGGTTCACTGTTGGAATTCTATACAGGGTATTTCGCAAAAGCAAGCGTAAACTTTCATTCTCAAAAGATATATCAGTTCGCAGCTTGAAACGCCACGAACATTAGCGCCCAAACATTACTGATTGGGCAGTCTAAGTGAAAGTTCACTAATTAGAGTATGACGTGTCACTGTCGAGTTCATAACGACTGCAGTGACACGTCTGCGATGGGCCGATGAACTATTACACACTGTGTCTTGCCGATGGTCATCATATGATCCAGCGGCCACGATTAGTTCAGCAGATCTACAGATCTAGATCTAAGGGTTTCATAGGGTTTCTTTAGGGTTCCTTCAGGGTTTGAGCATCCTGACTACTGTGCAAGGCCTAGACAGTCATGCTTTACATCAAACTGATCAGCAGACACTGCAGATTCCAATACCCCTTCTAAAGGGTGACTGTCTAATTGTCCTACTGCCAGTTCTTGGGAATGGTGCCCCTTCAGTCAGCAACACCCAGTTCTTGGGATGGTGCCCATCCAGCTCCAGTTTACGGGGATGGTGCCCCTCCAGCTCCAGTTTGTGGGGATGGTGCCCCTTCAATCTTCATTGGTCTCCACGAGGCAGGTTCATGACTCCCAGACGCTCTCTATGTACTCGAAACAGAGGGAGCGCCAGAGGTTTGGTCATTATGTCGGAGGTGTTGTCGTCAGTAGAAGTGTATAGAGCCTCAGCTTCCTTGGCCTTGATCAACTCCCTGATGTACATATTCCTGACCTCGATGTGCTTGGACCTGGAGTTATTCACGTAGTCCGTGGCCAGGTGAATAGCGCCCTGGTTGTCACCGTACAAGGATACTCGGGCCTGCATATGTCCACCATCAGGGAGTCCAGCACGTTGAGGACGTACTTGACCTCACGAGCTCCCTCGGACATAGCGATGATCTCGGCCTCAGTGGTGGATAGAGACACGCACTTCTGGATCATAGATGAGAATATGATCAAACTCCCACATAGGAAGACCGCAATACCAGAGGTGCTTCTCCTGGTTACCTTGCATCCTGCATAATCAGCATCGGTGTAAATGGAGAGAGGCAACGGTCTGCTTGGTCCAGTGCCACACCCCCCAGGCACCGAAGCAGTGCGCAGCACCAGCTCGTACTCCCTGGTGCCCTTCAGATATCTGACCACCTGCTTCAGGGCCACAAAGTGCTCTGGACCATATGTAGCGCAGAACCTCGACAGGACTGATACTGCTGCCATAATGTCAGGCCGGCTGCAGCGAGCTACCCACTGCAGCTGCCTCAGAAGAGCTCGGTAAGGCATGGATCCTTTACCATCAACAGGAGTCAGCGCAGTGCCAGGTGACATCAGCAAACTTGCTGGCTTGGCCTCATGCCTATTCTACGAAAGGTGGGTTTACACACCGTAAGGACCCCTTACGGTGGGTTACCCAACCCTAAGTAAAACGATTATTTCAGCCCCTAAACTGACCCCCTGGTCATGTTCATGGTGGCAGGATGACTTTAGACACTCCCAAGAGGCATCCGCGAAGAATTATATCGGATGTATCCGGGTTTGTTAACCTGAAAACCCAAACCCAAACCGGCAAACCAATTATCGCATATAAATCGTGTCATATAGCGTAAAAAACCGTCATACCACCCTCACTTCGCGTGACATTTTGAGGGTCAAGATGGCCTCGAATGAAAATTTTGACAAGACACTGCAGAAAGAGCAGCTCGAGAACTTGACAACATGGGTCTCCAAATTTCCAAAGGGCCATCGAGGAAGGCCACATATCTACCAATATACAAAATTATGTGGTAACCCACCGTAAGCATATATGATCGGAACCCGCTACACCCCCCCATTTCGCGAACGCATTACACACATGGGGCACATCGCATCCATCCATAGTATGTTCCTCAGCTTTCATTCAACTCATAAACTGTCTGAAAATCGATAGGTTTGACACCGTAGACCTCATAACGCCACCACTACAGGCCGCCGAAAATTCCTCTTACGGCGGGTTAACCCACCGTAAGATTAGTAGAATAGGCACTCATCCAGGCCATAGGTGCTGATCATCTGGGAGATATAGCCAGACTGAGATAAGTATGCTGTATCACTTCCCCAGCGCACCCCGATACGCATGACCAAGTCCAGCACCCCAAGATCTTTGCACGCATACTGTGCGTGGAAAGTGGTCACAAAGGTGTCATACCATGACTTGTCATTGGTGGCCACCAGGTAGTCATCCACGTAGGCCAGAATAATGACCTGGAGAGCAGCATCAGGGATGAAATACAGGCAGGGCTCCACGTCACTCCTCTGCATCCTGGAGTCATATCCCATGATGAAGGCATCAGAGGTGTCAAACCACTCTCTACCAGCCTGCTTAAGTCCATACACTGCCTTCAGCAGTTTGGCACACCTGTGCCCCCCATAGACCAGCCCTCGGGGAAGACGAACATACAGGTCCTCCTCGAGCACTGAGTTCAGAAAGGCAGTGTCAACATCCATGTGGTAGTAGACCACAAGGCCAAGGTTCAGAGCCAGGGTGATGACGATCCTGACTGATGACAGCTGTGTACGTGGTGCAAAGGTGTCATAGTAATCCACTCCATACTCCTGTTTATTGCCCCGCACACATATCCGGCTCTTCCTTTTCAGGAGTTGCCTGTTCTTGTCTAGCTTGATCTTGAGCACCAGGGACATTTCCAGCAGCTTCACCCCAGCAGGTACATCCTCCTCGTCCATCATCAGTAAAGCCTTCTTGATCTGTACCAGTGCCTCCAGCTCATCTTGGATAGAGTTGAGCCATTCAGTACAGTCAGGTGAAGTCAGGACCTGTGAGTGACTTTTCGGCTCAGTGACTCCCTCAGGCAGTAGGGAGCTCTGCACAGTGGGTGTCTCTGCAGCCTTAACACCCAGGCACGTGTGTGCAGGTGGAAATCGCACGTCTCCAGCAGGTAGGTCCATGATGGTGAAATTGGTGAGGAGGACCACGCAGTAAGGTTGAGCATGAGGTGCAATAGCGCGTCCACAAATCATGGCCTCCTCAGAGTCCCCCTTCCCAGTGACAGCACGTACCTCAGTGAACAGTGGATAGTGAGCATTGATACTCCCATATGTAGGGCAATCCCTCAATAGTCACAGGCGATCACTGCCTGGCTTGAGATATGAGCTCAAGCTCACCCAGCACACATCATCAGAGGTTTCCACCTTCACCACAGCCACAATCTCATCACTACCTTCAGGTAAGTACACACCCTGCTCCAATACAGCAGTCTCCAATAGTGTAGATGGTGGATCTTTGTAGGGCGCATCCAGAGTGGTGGTCATGAAGTTGGTCTTGAGAGGGGTCACCGCAGACGGATCCCATGTGGTCACCACCTTGCCCAGCTTGTCCAACCTCTCAGAGAAAGTGACCATACCAGAGTTGACCACCTTCCCAGACTCATGATCATACAGGAGATAGGCAGACGATACCTCAGAGTGTCCCACATACCTGAGCTCACGTGCTCGGTTACTGAGCTTATGTTCACGAACCGTGGGGTCAATGAAAGGGTAAGCCGTACACCCAAATACTCGCAGCTGGGACAAGTTCACATGCTTCTTCTGGATGAGGTAGTAGGCTGTAGGGGCAAGCGTAACAGCTGTGCACCTTCGAATATCACGCTTCCAGTAGGAAGAGTCCCATTTTTCCTTTTTTCTTTTTCTTTTCTTAGTAGGCTGAAGTCCAGCCCAGAGACTTTCTGAATACACGGTTAAGGATGTACACCGCATGGCGGGTGGCTAGGGGCCACATGTCCACACCAAACCCAGAAGTCAGTAGGAGAGCTCTGGCCATAGCTTGTACATCTCGGTGTGACCTCTCTACCCTCGCCTGGTTCTCATGCAGGTATGGAGAAACATGCCTTTGCTCAATACCATGCTCCTCACAAAATGCTGCAGTTTGCCCAGCAATCATGGTACTGTCACCGTCAGTGTGAAGCACCATGTGGTACTCGCTGGACAGGTCCATGGTGCTTCTCAGGCTCTTCACCTCCTCCAGGTATAGCTTGAAGGCCTTGAGGTAGTCAGACTTGAGCTTGAGAAAGAATATGCATATCCAGGTAGTGGAGTCATCAACAAACAGCACGAACCATCTGTACCCCCCAGCACTGGTCCTGAATGGTCCACATGTGTCTGACCATACAAGATTCCCCAACTCCTTGGATAGCTCTCTCCCAGTGGGCTTCACAGAGGGCCTGATGGCCTTGGTCAGCCTGCAGGCAATGCACCGCTCGGGGCAGTGCTGTACCGGGCTGCCAGAGTATTGTGACTCGCTGATACTCATAGGAATATTCTGAGCGAACATGTGGTCAACAGACTTGTCACCAATGTGACCCAGCCTCACATGTTGTAGCAACTTGATGCGCAAGCTGCTCTGTAGTATGCGAGTCCTTGAACAACACCACCACTGGCCACTTGGTGTCCTCAATCCACACACGATCTTCGCCACAAGGTTCCAGATTGGCCACGTTGTAGCATGACTCCCTCGGTGCAGAGAAGATCTTTGCACCAGCAGGGTATTCATGAATAATATCAAAGCGCGAGATCAAGCTCCACCAGCTCGCTGTGACCCACTTAGGCAATACAAACATAAATTTGGTGTTGGAAAGGTCTCTGTCAAAGTCAGTGAGGGCCTTCTGGAGACACTGCAGGATGATGTCATGGTCGAATGGTGGGTTCCCATAGCAATTTTATTTATTTATTTTTTTGAAAAACTAATATGTGTAGTAACGATACAAAAATTCTCTCGTTTGATAAGTTATAATGCCTGAAAAATATAAGAACCCAAGATAGGTTTGAAGTCCAGATATGATGCAGTACAGCTCACACTGCAAGATAAGTTAAGTAGATAGGAACTCAACATATGCTGTACACTGTAAATTGTGTTATAACGATAATAGAAAAGTTCTGAATACCGGAGTCTACTTTTGGCTTCCAATAAGCTTTTCGAACCGTGCCAAGGCTCTCGTCAGTTGGAACTTGCAGAAAACTAATTTCCTACACTCGCGCCGTCACTTAAGGCAAGCAGTCAAAGTCAACTAAACACCACTATGCGTTTCTGGTAGGTCATTACGTAATACAGTCCCTGAAAAAAGCTGACGCATTCGTAATACAGCTCCGAAATAACGTAATACAATCTCTGAAAAAAGCTGACGCATTCGTAATACAGAGCTGATTTTTAGTTGAGCTCAAACTCTGCTAAACAAAGCAACATTGTCCGAAGTCTCTGCCAGCCCAATCCTTACCAAGACATGTATCAGTGATGGTACAGTAGTCATCCGGGATGTGGTTGTCATCAGAGGAAAATAGTTCCAGGAGGAAAGGGCCATGAGTGGTGAAGTGAGGCTTGGTGTCCTCAAATTTCCAGTCAGAGCGGTCTCGTTGATCATCAGTATGCTTGGCAGCACAGGCTAGATGGGTGTCCAAAGTCTCATATGTATCCTCGTGCATAATGTACTGGTTGCCAACTCTGGCAAAGGAGAACACCACCCCCCCTTTGGACACAGTTCTGGCCCCAAAGTCCACAAGAAAACCTGCATCCTCGAGCGCCACCACCGATAAGAGGTTGAAGGGCTGTCCAGGTATGCAGTGTGTGCCAAGGAGCTGTAGCCCAACCATGCGCCCAGACTTCACATCCTTCTTGGCAAAGGTCACCGAGCCACTGCCAGAGGAGCTCACAGACTGACTCTGCACCACACTGAAGGTCTCACAGGCTGCAGTGTCATAGTCCGTATTGAACACCTGGACAGAGTTGAAGATGTGCTTGGTGGCGCCACTGTCGATAACAGCACTCTTGTCCACAGCGGACTGAGGGCTAACACTGCCAGCACTCGCACCACATGCCACCTGAGCATGGCCAGCATCAGGGGCACAATACACACCATATGCCCAAGCATCACAAGGCACCCAAGCACACTCACCACACGGGTCAGAGTCCAAGTCCAAGTCCGTGACGAGGTCACCACAGGCATCATCACAGCGGCCCTCACAGTGGTCCTCATAGTAGTCACTGGGGACCAGAGTCACAGAACAGAAGCGGATTCTTGCGAGGTGGACCAAGCAGTCCAGAGGCCCAATCATCAGAGGGGGTGTAACCCACTCCTTCAACGGGCTGCCCAAGGCACATGCCCTCCTCCTCCTCGTCAGAGTGCCCAAGGTACATATCCTCCTCCTCCTCGTCAGAGTCAGAGGCATCCTCCAGGTCTGGCAGAGAATCATCATCACCTGAGTCAGAGTCCGAACCCGAAGCAAGGTCGGGGACCATGCAACCAGAGCCGCTGCCAGCTTGCCCAGAGATAGAGAGAAGATCAGGCATATAGCTGTGCTCCATCGGATGATGCGACCAGGAATCTCGGTCTGCAAGAAGCCGATCATAGTTAAGGGAACCCATCATAGGAACAGATCCAGAGATAGAGAGAAGATCAGGCATATAGCTGTGCCCCATCGGATGACGTGACCAGGAATCTCGGTCTGCAAGAAGCCGATCATAATTAGGGGAACCCAGCATGGTAACAGATCCAGAATCACTCTCAACTGGCTGCCCAAGGTGCATGTCTTCCTCATCCTCGTCAGAGTCAGAGGCATCCTCCAGGTCTGGCATCGAGACATCATCATCCGAGCCAGAATCCGAGTACTTAGGCCAGGCACTGGTGCCCCACCCCTCACCGAGGAATAGCATGCCTCCAAAGTCCCCCACTGCCTGTATCAAGGCCCTGGTGGCCCCCCCGAGCCCAGACGCCCAGCTATGCAGGTCCACCAGCGAGGTGCGCACCATGACAGACTCCAGCTTCAGTAATATGTCCATGTCCTCCGTGGCCTGCCTGATGACATGGAGCTGGCAGAGGACCTTCTTGGTACTGACAGTGTGCCCAACACCGCGAGGAAGAGTAGTACCCCTGTCGAGTATGTGGTGAGCACGAAGGAATATCTCCACTGACCCAGCCATCATGACAGAGTGCCATCGCTGCAATCCAGGCTTGAACCAGAGCTGTCTCGGGGATATCTGGAAAGTGTCGCCCAAGTGCTGATCACGTCCATCATCCCACTGGGCCTGTGTCCTCTTCAGGCGAGCCTTGTCAGGGAAGAAGGCAGTGAGTACATCAATGTAAACCCATGAGTCATAAATAGGCACAAACTTAGTACGGTGACGACGGCTGAGTACAGGAGAATGCTTGTTAGGAACATAGCAGTGGTGCTTCCTCTTGGTCCTTCGAGGAGGGTGCCTCTCTGAAGACAATTCCGCACGAGGTGCACACACAGTGCCCTCATTGTCCCCAGTATACTCACCAGTAGTGTGGGATACAGCAACCTCAGGCTCGCCCACCTCCGTCAGGACTGAGTAGTAATTGAATACCGGGAGTACAGAGGACTGAGACTCCACAGGCACAGAGCCCCGACCAGATATCCAAGGCTGGCACGGGGCCGGGCTAGAAGGCAGTGACCCAGAGATGTTGAGATTACCAGCCCCAGCTAGCCCTGAGCTCAGGTCAGGGTGTGTACCGTACGGCAATGAAGACTCCACCGGCACAGAGCTCCGACCACACGTCGATAGCTGGCACGGGGCCGGGCAAAGGGTCAGTGAGTCAGAGATGTTAGAATTACCAGACCCAAGTAGCCCAGAGCCCAGGGAACTGGCATATATGTCATCACCAGTCTCGTCCAGACCAGGGTGCAAGTCAGATGGACCAGCCTCCCGAATAGCAAAAAGGGCTTCACCACTTTCCTCCAGTCCAGGATGAAGTTCAGATTGCCCAGCTGCAGCACCAAGATGTTCACCACTGAGGCTTCGGTAAGCTACCATGCTTCTCATAGTCTGCCACCCTCTTGAGAATTGCCGCCTTGGTAGTCGGGGAGGCCTTCCTGAAGAACGCCTCCCGCTTCTCGACGTTCTTGATGAAACAGTCCTTAGAAGGGTGCCCACGCCTGTGTCAAGGGCACGGGACCTTGACACCTCAGCCAGTCGCTGTCGCTTCACCTCCTCCTGCTTACGCCTGTCATCAGCAATAGCACCAGCAGCCTCAGACTCAGTGTTGTCGCCAGCGTGGTGCACCGTGTGGGCAGTGTGCGCCACAGCAGCGCGCGGGGCGAGTATGGTGTCGTAGTGAGATGTGACTTGGTCCGACAGCATACTCGCAGTAGGCAGGGACTCAAGCATGAATTTGACCGTGAGGAGCATATAGTCGGGGTGCAGCCGCACAATAGCCATCGCATAATATATGGTCTCAACTGTCTCCATACACAGAGGCTTGCCAGAAGGAGTAACGCGCGCGTTCACGGAGTACTCGCGTAAACGCGAAGAGTCTCCTTCGATTCCAGAAACGTTGGAAGAGGAGGGGCAAGTCTCGAAAGTTGATTTGGCAGTAAAAGCAGCTTATCCACCCGGTTGATGAAGTAGACGACACTAGTGTTGCATCGCAATTTGGATAGCTCAAGCCAGGCCCCGTGACCGTCAGAGTGTTGCTCGTAGCTGCGAACGACAGCGTTCGCAGTGCTAGTGGTAACACGACAGAGGAAGTCATAAAACAGCTGATTCGCTTCCTCAAGATAGGAGTCATCCCCCCTCACCATATGGAGCGGAGTAGATTCCGAAAGCAATAGCGCCAGAGAAGGGTGACGCAAAGAGGGCCGAATTTTCGCAAGCCCCTCGTCCCAAATTCCTTACTGGTCAGTTTCCTTGCCAGAAAAGTGCGAGTCCGCGGAAAGCCCCTTAGTCATATCAGAAAGACTTGGTAAAGGACGTTGCCCACCAGCGGGCGACGAATTGAGATGTTGGTCCACAGGGACAGTGGCGCGGAGACCTGTCTGACGAAGGCCGCGAAGCTCGTAGAGCTGAGCATTTATGCCCTTCATCTTATCCGTTGTGCCAGGGGCACTACGACATATACTCGGAATGATGTTTTTGATTGAACGTGCAAAGGTACACAATTCGGTTTTTATAATATACTGGATCAGGGCCAGACTGAGGTGTAAACGATAGTTTCGGTTCCGAGTTTTGAAGCCCAAGCACTTCTCAAGTGCTCTACTTATTCACTCGTAACTCGGGCTGCAGGGTCAACCACCCGGCACCCGATGTCACACCACGGCCCAACGTTCAATTCCTGATCCGATCTCATTTCTAATTCCGATTCGTCATTCTCGATTCAGATGTCACATCGACGGGCTGAGACGATGACCGTCATACAGTACTGTCATACTACTGTATTGTCATACTGTCATATTGTCATACCCCAGACATCTGATACTCGATTTCACCGTCTTTCTGATCCCGATGCGAATCCGGCCATTCCCCGAGGGTCTGACTAAGTACCACGATGACCACCCCACAGTACTGTCATACTACTATAGTGTCATACTGTCATACTGTCACAGTGTCATACCCCGGACATCTGGTACTCATTCTCATCGTGATTTCAGGCCCAATTTCACTGTCATCGTGTCAATCCCAGATTACTCCCGACGACACACACATACGCACAGACATATCGGCTCACGTTGTGCCTCCGGGCACAACTCTCCCCCCCTTAGGAGTGGTCTACCTCCTGGGATCACTCCACTAAGGTGCCTATCTAAGTTCCAATTCTTAGGTTCTCTGGTTCCTTCTTAGCCCCAGTTCTTAGGTTCTCTGGTTCCTCCTCGATCATAGTTTGCCTACCGCTACCAGGGCACCACCGTCATAAAGAAGGGTGCCGCTTGGAGTCTAAAGCAGGTCTTCAGTCTTGCGAAGGCGTAGATGTCGGAAAAGTTGTCGCAGCAGGGGCGCTGGTACAGGGTATACACTTGCGGATTGCCCCGCTCCAGCTTGCTGCGGATGGGGCCCCAGCTGTGCAGTTTTCGGATGGCTGCCGGTTGCCCATCTGCACGCGCATGGTGTTGAAGCAGTGCAGCGTAGCAAGGGCGTAGGCGGTGCTGAGTTCGTCCATATGCAAGTAGGCTTCATGTACTGCATACCGTACATGCAGTAGGTGCACACCAGCGGAGGAGGGAGCTGGCGCATCATGGGGCGGAGCCGCAGCGCGTTGGGGAAGCGACCTCTGGGATTCTCCATGAACCAATGCTTCGGCTCTAGATAGTCGATGATTTGCAATGTTCGCCGCACGATTTTGTCAGCCTGAGGTAGGTCAGGAGGTCCTCCAGTGGTGCGCGCTTGGCTATACTGCCTACAGGGAGGGCTGGCCCAAACGACATCGAAGAATCCTGGCGGGTACTCCTTGTAGTCCCACTTTAAGATGTCTTGCACATGAGTGGGATGCCAGACGTGCTCGGAGTCGAGGGTCACTACTGAAGCAGTGGGGAAGCAATTCAGGAATTCTCTTTCCACCGAGCCAGTACCGCTGAAAAGTACAAGGATTCTGGGCACATGGGTTGTTTCTATCTGAATCGCCATCAGCTCTGTCACCCGTGCTAATGACCCATCTTCTGCGAGTTCTTGGTGCTCCCACGGTAGAAGGGTATCATGCTCCATCTGCTCGAGCTGGTCCAACTCATCGCAGGGGTTGGTGATGAGATGTGCAAGCGTCACTCCAACTTGTGCAGAGTGACGGCCGCGCTGCTCACGCCGTCGTGTGGCTTCGTCGCGAACTTGTGCTTCCATGCGCAGTCTCACTTGCTCGAATTCTCGAAGTTGTTGAAGTGGGCCTCCGCGTTCGAGTTTGTCACGGGTCCTCCATTGGTCGTGGGCCTTGGAGTAGCCGGTCCAGCGAACTTTCCACTCTTCTACCTCCATTCCTCGTACAGATCGCACTCGGCGTGCAAGAATGCGTTCGACATGCGCTTCTTTCTGACCGTCTACCACCACCTCTTCAGGCACTGCCATGTGGTCGCGTGCGGCGAAGGCGTCCTGACCGCTGGTGTATGGCTTGAGGCGATGTTGAGCGAACACGTCGCGTATTCGCCAGTGAGGGGGAAGGCGTAAGCGGTAGGCTACTAGGCTCCTCTGTCGGCCTCCGGCATGGTCATTTGCATATCGCTGAAGAAGCGCTCGGTCACCGGGACTGGCCCATGCCAACGTTTAGTCAACTTCCTGCAAATGGAGCGGTCCATTACCTTCTCGGTAAGATGCTTCGCCTCTATCCAGACCAGATCCCCGACAGCATACTCCCGTTGTCCGTGCCTGCGATTAAATTTCTCGCGTTGTCGTTGCTGAGCTAGTTCCAACCGTTGTCTGGCGTCCCGCAGTTGCGACGAAAATTTCGCGGCCACTTCGTGGGCGGTACCCACTCCCCCTTGTTCGTCGTCCAGCGGTGGACTGCACGGCCTCCAGGAAGAGGTCCAGCTGAGACAGCGGCGAGAATCCAAATACCAGCTCAAATGGTGTGAAGCCAATGGATTCACTTCTGGAGTCATTGATCGCGAACTCCACGTTGGTGGTAAACAAGTCCCAATTCTCCACATTAGCATCCACGAAGGATCTGAGCATGTCCTCAATAACCCGATTGCGGTGCTCCGCTTACCCATCAGACCGAGGGTTGTATGGGGTGGTGCGAGCCACTTTTACGCCCATCAGCCTCATAAGCTCTTGCCAGAAGGCGTCTTGAAACCGCGGGTCGCGGTCAGAAACGATCTTCACAGGTGCACCATGCAAGCGCCACACCGAATCAAAGTTGATCCTGGCCACCACGGCCGCAGAGTTGTCGCCGAAGTTCATCGGTATGACATGGACCATCTTTGTCAGCTTGCACGTGAAGGCCACGAAAGCGTCATTGCCTCTCTCTGACACTGGTAGGCCGGTGACGAAGTCCACTGCGACATCCTGCCACGGTCTATTCGGGATGCTGTGAGGATTCAGCAAGCCGTCTGGGTAAGTTATCCGTGGCCTGACTGACTGGCATACTGCACAGGATGCAACCCAGGTGCCCACGTCGTCCGCAGCCCCACGCCACCAAAAGCGTCGCAGTACTCTTTCTAGGGTTTTGTCTCTTCCAGTGTGCCCCGCAGACAGTGACTCGTGGGCATGACGAATCACCACTTCCCGAAGTGGAGAATCCTCCCCCAGCACCAACTGATATCTCCCCGCCGCAGTCCTCCAAACCACATCACCCACCAGTCTGAAGTCCTGCAAGCCCTGGTGTGGGGCTGCTTTCACTTTGTCCCGCAGTGAGCGAAGCGATCCCCCGCGGTTGTACTCCGCCTTCAGAGCACGCAAAAACCTTGAGTCCGACTGTTGAGAGATCGTGTCTCTGAAGTCCGCTGCTTCTCCCTTTCTTATCACAGCAGGGGTCACGCGTGGATGCCTTACGCGTGCTGGCTGTGGTCTGGCGGGAGGGGCGTGGACTATCAAGAAAGGCCAGCGGAGATCGAAGGCCTTCCCGTCCGGGTTCTCGAAGAACTGATTGGGCTCGCCTTTGTCATCGTGGGTAGGGATGACTTCCACGATCTGCATGTTAGCCTTCCTGAATAGCTTACGCCATGCAAGGAGTTTGGACTGGTGATCTGGGAGGACGAAGACTGCAGAGGTGTTCTCCAGATCTGCCTTCCATTCTGCGATGTACTTGTTCAGAATCGCCTCCACAATGATATGGCTGGAATTGTATGGAGGGTTGCACCAGACCCGAAGACCTCTCCATTTCTCGGAGAGGCAGTCAGTCCAGAACCGATCCGCCTGCCTGTTGCAACCACCGAAGTCACAGCAGGCGTCCACATCGAAGGGCCCAAACTTGTTGATGTACTTCGAGGCGTACTCTGCGCGAACGCGCCAGTTCTGCGGGTCCTCCGGGAGGCGATCTCGCCGCTTTCGTGGGGGAAGACTCGCTGACGGAGCTGACTGTTGGGGTACCTTCCTTGGGGGTGGTGAACTCACTGGTGTCTTGTCAGCAGGCACTATCGATGCATCAGCCTGGAGTGTAGGCGTTTGCACCTTTTGCAGTGCTGACTGTGAGGGTGCTGAGGTCGCAGAAGCCTTTCCAGTCACCGCGGCTTGTGTCCGCGACATGCTTCTCGTCATCCTCGTGTGAGGTGAGGCTTGGTCAAGGGGGTCACACGTGGTGTCCGTCGGCATTACACCTTTGGCTTCGGGCCAGTCAGGCATGTCGAAGTCGAGGTCATCCCCTTTCGTTCTTTCAGAGAGCTTCTGGTTAACGAGGGCGATGGTCTCCTCCAAGCCCATGCCCTGCTCCGCCATAGAGAGGGTCTCTACCGCTGAGAGCCAACAGTCAATCGTCTGGGCCCAGTGGGGATGGGCTGCGGGTGGTGCGCTGGAGAAGCACTCAGACTCCAGGGTTGCCAGTGGATCCTTCGGCAGGTCTGAGGTGGGGTCGATCACCCCTGCTTCTTTCAAACCGTTGCGGACGTCCTTGTCTTTGAAGTCAGGTCGTCTAGACAGGGCGTCAGGTACCAGCAGTAGCGCCCCTTTGAAGTACTCCATTCGTGGAACCCCCACCTCTACGAGATCCATATACCAACGCGCCTGCCGGCGGCTGAGCTCCCTACCAGGTTCCATCAGCCATTCAAGGGGGCGGTGATCGCCTTGAATGCGGAAGTTGGTGAAAATGAGGTAGTGTCGCCAGGTGACCGTGGTACAATGGTGCAGGGCACCTAGCTCTCGTTCACCGGTGTGGTAGTTCTGCTCGGCGGCTGAGAACTGACGGCTCTCGTACGCTATCACGCGTAGGCCGAGGCCATCCCCATTGTCCTGCATCAGTACTCCCCCAAGGGCGATGCCACTGGCGTCCGTCTGCACTACGAAAGGTGTTGTACCATCTGCGGCACCCTTGATGTTGGGCAGGGCGAGTACTGGTGCTGAAGTGAGGGCCTTCTTCAGTTCCTCGAAGGCCCACTGCTGCATGGGGCCCCACTCCCAGGGCACGTTTGACTTGGTCAGACGGGTGAGAGGTTGGGCGATCTCGGAGAAGCAGTATATGACCCTGCGGTAGTACCCTGCCAGGCCCAAGAACTGCCTAACGTGGGTAACCGTCTCCAGCTCAGGCCAGTCCCTTACTGCAGCCACCTTATCATGTTGAGGTCTGCAGCCATCCGCAGAGATGCAGTGGCCAAGGAAGCGCAAGGACTTCTTCAGCAGCTGGCACTTGGACCTCTTCAGAAAGACGCCCTTCTCTCTGCATGTCAGGAGCAACTGTTTGACGTGCTCGTAGTGTTCTGCGGCGGTGTTGCTGAAAACGACCACTTCGTCAATGAATATGCGAACGAAGGGAAGATGACCCAGAGCCCGCTGCATTCGTCGTTGATATTGAGATGGGGAGTTCTGCAACCCTTGTGGCATGACCAACCACTCATATGATCCCATCTGGGTGGTGAAAGCAGTCTTTTCCACGTCTCCTGGGGCCATCGGGACTTGCCAGAAGCCATCCACCGCGTCGAAGGAGGAGAAGAATTTGGCACCCTGCATCTCGTCGAACATCATCTGGATGTCTGGGAGAGGGTACGTGTCCTTCACTGTCTGGCGATTGAGGAGTCGGTAGTCAATCACCAGTCGCAACTCCTTGGGATTCCCTGGCTTGGGGACCATCAGGCAGGGAGCTGCGTATGGACTGGACGAGGGTCGTATGTAACCCTTGGACATCAAGGTCTCAACGCGTTCTCGGAGTTGGCGGAGTTCCTCCGCGGACTTCTTGTAGATGCGCTGGCAGGGTGGCCCCTTTTTGCTCAGCTCAGGGTCCAGGTGAATGTTGGCCTCGTCTTGAGGGTCATGTCTCAGACCATCGATGTCCGGCGGGGCAGTCGTCATCTCCTTCTCATACTCCGAGCCCTAGAAGTCTTGGAACTTGAGAGTCCACTCGGGGTCCACGTCCGCGTCTTCCGTGTCCGCAGCAGGCTTGACATGTTCAGTGTCGATAGCCGTCGCTGCGAAGGCGGAGGTCTCATCCCTCTGGGGTTCCTCGGCCATCATGAGCCAGGCGGGTTGTATCCCAGGGTCATCATTACCGCGCCTCTTCTGCGTCTCCGCGTACACCAGGTACTTCTTCAGCTGAGCAGGGGTCAGGAACACCTCGTCCACCAATCCCGCACAAGCAGTGCCCTTTAGAGACTTGTCTCCAGGTGCCTTCCCAGGAGAGCAGCCTGTGATAGTGACGCGATCCCCAATCTTGCCGCCGCGGGACTTCCTGAGAAAGGACACAGAACCGTTTCCCTCATAACCCAGAGTTACGGGGGAGTGGCTGCGCAACCATCTTCCGCCGAGGATAACGTCCACTTGTATGCCCAGGGGGAGAATCCGAAGGGCCAGGGCGTTCTCCGTGTAGGTGCCCGTGGTAGTGTGCGTGTTGAACTTGGCGTACGCAGTAGCGCCTGTGATTTTCACAGATCCGTCCGCTAGGGTGACTCGCATCTCGGAGCCAGCCCGCGTCGTGAGACCACATCGCTTAGCACTCTGCTCCGAGATGAAGTTGTCGGAGGCTCCCGAGTCAATCAACACCTTGACCGTGTGCCCTCTGAGGGTCGCGCAGAACACCAGTAGCAGCGGTCCCTCTTCATCATGCGCCGCTGCAAGAGTCCCCTCAATGTCGGTCTTCCATTGGACTCCCCCATCCGTGCGTATGCTCTTGCACTTGAGGTTGGGGAGGAGATTGTCCGAGGCGTCACGGCACTCCTTCGCCGTTTGCCTACACGCGGCGTAGAACTCTTCATCCAGCAAGTCGATGTCTTCTGTCGGGTGGCTGATGAGATCGTCTGCGCTCGCTGTCAGCAAGGCCCCCGTTGAAGTGCATTCGCTCGGGGTGGGGCTGACATGAGTGGTATCGCTGGTAGTGGGGCTCACATGAGTGGTGCCGCTGGTGGTAGGGCTCACGTGGGTGGTACTCACTGTAGGGCTCACATAGGTAGTGCCACTCGTTGTGGGGCTCACGTGGGTAGTGCCGCTCGCTGTGAGGCTCACATGGGTAGTGGCACTGGTGGTGAGACTGGTATGGGAGATTCCACTGTAGTCAAGGGGGTCCTCGTCACTCTGCGGGGGACTTCTGGTGGAGGGATCGAGGGCGAGTTGGTGGGAGCACGGGTGGTTCTCTTCAGACCTCGCCTCATGAACTCCAGCTGCCGCCATCTGCTGGGTGTAGCAGAGCGAATCGGTCGAGGAGTCCTCCTCCATTGCCCCTGGATCGTCAACGATAGGGTGACTGTCCAGACGGGGCGGCTCGCCCTCTGCTTCATGCGCCTTGACAGTGGTCATCTGCTGGGTGAAGCAGAGCGAGTTGGAGGTGGAGGTCTCCTCCGCCACTTCGAGCGAGGGTTGAGCGCGGTCAGGTGGACCTTCAAGGCTTCCTCCAGGGGTAGTCGGCGCGTCAGCGGCGTGCTGCGGAGGCCCCCCCTCCGGAGTTGACCCGTCCAGCTGCGGAGGCGAGGAGGGAGATGTGCCTAGAGGGCTGGGCCCCAGCTTCCTCATCTTGTACTGATGTACCGCGTGCAGACTGCACCAGGCACTAGGCAAGCCCACATCCCCTGTCGTCCCAGGTATCGTGCCCACCTCAGTGTCCAATGTATAGAGAGATGTCGAAGACCTCGCTGCTGCTCATCGCATGCCCTCTTTTTCCCACGGTCTGGTACCGGGGGAAGAGTCTGGGCTCGAGGTTGCGATAGCCTCCAGCTGTTCGGCGGGCGATAGCTCCCTCCAGGCTGCGTAGAGGTCGGAGGAGCTGATGCCCAAAGGCTCGAGGGCTTGTTGGCGGCCGTCGTGCGAGAGAAGGTGCCACAATGCCATGCGCCGATGACCCTCTCTGCGATCTTGAGGTTCGCGAGCGATACGTCTTTTCTCCGCCAGTTGGTTGGCGCGGTTTACATGCTCCTCTGGTGCTCGGCTCCCAGAGCGTATGCGACAGTGGGTGCGCTCCCACATCTTGTCCACCAGGGCTTTGGCAGCTTCTGGAGATTTACGCGGCGCTCTACGGACCTTTTGCATGGCAACCTCAAGGGGTAGGGAGTGCAGCTCCCTCTTCCAATGCCACGCAGTCAACCTCTTCCGCGGATCTGCGAGGTTGGACTGGTAGTCCTGCGATGGCAGTACAGCGCGCGGCTGGGGGCGGGGTTCACGGAGGCTCTCGAGGTTGCCATCCATGACGTGGGGCCTGTGGCGGGGGACTCGCCGGCCTCTCCGACCCTCGATTCTTGCCCGTGTGTATGCGGGGCCGTCATCGAGTGGTAGGGGCGCGTCGTCGAAGGGACCACTCTCTGCAAGGGGGTGATTGGTCAGGTCATCCTCCGGTAGTGGTGGGGCACCAGCTGAGCGGTAGGTGTGTCGCAGGCGTGTCCCAGAGGCGAAGGCCACACTCTTGGGATGGGGTCGATGACCCCAGGGATCTCTGCGACCTCGTGCGCGTCGGGGTTCTTCTGGTTCTGACCGCTTCTCCTGGGCGGAGAGGGTCTGATCGCCAGGGGGTGACCTCACTTCCCCGTAGGGCAGGGTCGGGGACTGGTCGCCGGCCAGTCATTCGTCGTCTTCAGCTGGGGGAAGGCCGTCACCTTCCACGAGTTCGATGCCAGCGAGCGCTGCCAGGGTCTGGTAACCCTGCTCGTCCTCACAGCTTGCGAGCGCTAAGACCTCCTCAGAGAACTCCTCAGGGACGCCGTCCACCCGGGAGAGGTCCTCCTGCTGTTCGATGGCCCAGACGACAGCGGCCACGAATCCAGGGGAGTTTGCCAGCCGGGCGGGGGCGTTGGCTCTCCACTCCTTCAGCTTGACTTCGTCCGTGCAGTTGCGGACGATGTGCTCCGTGGACCCGCAGGCGAAACACCGGCGAACCCTCGGCGTTTCAGTGCGGGAGAGACCAGGTGGTGGTGGTAACGGGGTGACTGCTGCAGCAGCGGCAGTGGTAGGCCCGTTCTCCAGCATGGCGAGCGCTGGGCGGCTTGAGGAGGGGGTACGCCTGAAGAAGGAGGGGCGGGGAGATGGACTTGCGAAGGAGACGGTTCGGGGAGGGCGATCTGCGGCACGCCTCTGAGTTGTCTCCGTCTCTATGTCGTTCTCCACGTCCTCAGCGATCTCCCGTATCTTCAGCAGGGCGTTGTGGGTGCCCGGGATGTCGTCGGAGGCGGCCTTCCTTTCCCACTCCACCGGCTTGGAGACGTCCAGGTTGATGGCCTTGAGACGCCGCATCACCTTGGGCGCGTACTTCAGCCCTCGACGGTACGTGGAGAGCATGGACAGGTTGGACATCTCCACGAAGTTGGGAACCCGGCCGGCCAGAAAGTTGACCGAGGCCATGCGGGTCTTCAACCGTGAGAAGTACTCCGCCGCGGTCTCACTCGGCGCCTGCTTCAACGCGATGGCCTCGCCGTGCGTGTTCTCCAGATAACCCTGGGTGAGGGAGCATACCGCCAGGTCACTGAAGAACACGTCCAGGTCGACGTAACGCTGGTGCCAGGCCTGGTCGGACCCGAAGATACCCGCCGCTCGCTCCAGGAATCTCTTCTGCTGGTCCTGCAGGGTGTACTCCTTGAAGCTCCACAGGAGGCCCGACACGCTCGCCTGATACTCTGATACAGTCGGCGTGCAGCTGGGGGCGGTCAGCGCCTCAACCACGATAGCCTCCTGGAAGGTCTTCCGTACCAGGTTGGAGTAGTGCTCCAGCTGCGCGAGCAAGCCATCCTTGTCGGCCGATTTGGTGTCGGCCGCGGAGCGGGGAAACTTGGTCACGCCCTTGACCAATTTCAGCACCATCTCCTTGACCTTGTGCTCCTGGCGAACCTCGTCCGAGGACGCCCGCAGATTGGTGCCCTGCGGCAGTCGGATGACGCCTGGCACAAAAGGGGCGGCGCTGGGAGAGAGGATGGGGTTCGCGGGTGCGGAGTGGGGAAAGCGAGCTGAAGGTGGGGGTCCTGGAGCGTGCGCGGGTGGAAGTACAGACGCGAGGTTCGTGGGGGCTGCGGTTGGAGCAAGCGGTAGTGCAGAGGTTGGGAGCGGGGCTGGCGGCCCAGGGATGGGCGGTGGCGCAGGTGTTGGTGATGGAGCGGGGAGTGGGAGTGGCGTGTGGAAAGGCATGGGGGTGGGCGGTTGCGCTGCCACTGCGCTCATGCTCCTGTACCAGTCAGAGTTACAGACCTCAGACCACGCCGCGAGGCCGTCCTGGTCGAAGTGTAACATCTCCGACTCCCGCGCGGTGGCCGGTATCCATTCTCATACCGGCTGTCCCATGCTCGTTGACCGCACGTTGGCCGCAGCCGGGTCTCCCATAGCCATGTCCATGGCCTCGCGGTCGACCATAAGCACCCAGGTGCCAGGTCTCTACGCTAGGGTTAGTGAGTGGCAGAGGTGCGTGATGCAGACGGCCTCCCATGCGTGCGTAGGCAGTCAGTGGCGCTCCCAGCAGATGCATAAAATCCTAAAGAGGATGGAGTCGCCCTGCACCCCAGCCCTGCGGCGTTCATCCCATGGTAGGGAGACGGTTGCCGCGCCTCGCACCCCTACTGACTGGTGCACCCACAAGGACCCACCGTCGTGGGTGATGAAAAGGGCCCGGACCTCTGGGTACTGAGGGTAGGAGGGTTCTGGCCCTTGGTCGGGGTCGCCAGGGGTGTCTGGAGGTGGGTCACGAGGGCGAGTTCCTTGGGATGGGGTCTCTGCGCTCCGGGTCAGGGTCGCCACCGCCGTGCACTACCGACTCCACCGACTGCCGCCGGCGAGCCACCATCATGTTGAGAGGGTTTGGCCGACCCTGAGTGGGAAGTTCGGCGGGGGCGGTTTCAGCAACAGTCAGTGATGCTGGGGGGGTCACGCTGTCAGCGGCGTCCGCCTCGAGTGTTTGGTCCGCCGTCAGCCCCCCCTGCGCGCTGCTCTGAGGGTCGCCTGGTGGAGAGGGTCCTGCAGATGTCGTCGCGCCAGGCGGGGCGAGTCCTCTCGAGAGCACCGCCGAGATGTCCAGGGCCTGCACTGCCACAAGGACCTCCCTGCGGATGTGCTCACTCCGGCTGCTTGCGTCCGAGTCAGATCCGGGCCTGTGGGCGGCCCTCCGCCTGCGCTCAGCCCGCGCCTGCGTGCTCCGGCTGCCTCTGGACCCCGTGCTGGTGTGGCTGGCGTCCGTACCGGACTCGGGGTCAGAGTGATCAGGTGCATGGCTCAGACCTGGAATGTGCCTGCCGTGCGTCGCGGGGCCCGAGGATACTCTTCGGGAACGTCGACGCCGGCGGGTCTCTGAGGCTGCTGCCACCGCGGGAAGGTGGCGTACCAAGAGCTGGGCCCCACCCGAGACGCTCTGCTGAGCTCCGTTGTCAAGAGGTACCTGCAGAGGGTCTGGCAGGGCTGCGGCGCTGATATTGATGAAGTGCTGCAGCGGTGAGAGATCCGCACCAGATTCATGAAGCGCCGAGGTAGCTGGTACCAGCTGATGGGGCTGCTGTGGTTGATGCTGTTGCGGCTGCTGCTGCTGCTGCTGCTGCTGCTGCTGTAACTGCTGTTGCTGGAACTGCTGCTGCTGTAACTGCTGCTGCATCGGTTCCAGTGGCTGCTGCTGAAGCCACTGCTGTTGTTGCTGCTGGTACGCGAGCCACTGCTGCTGTTGCTGCAGCTATTGTTGGAATGGCGTGGGATATGAGCCCATGGAGTGGTGTGTTCCCAGTGTGAACGGCACTGGTGACACTCCCCAGCGAGGGGTGCTGATTGGGGCAGTACCCAATTGACGCCGTTCCATACAGCCTGTGCGGGGGTGCCATCCGGCATACAGTAGTATATGGGCGGGGCACCGCAGTGTAGGGCATGGTGGTGCCTGGTGAGCGGAAGCGTATGCGGTGGAAGATGGGAAGGTGATGGGGGAGAACAGTGGGTAGTGTAACGGTTCTGCGCTGACACCCATGCTGGAAAAGGGTTCTGAGGTCTGCTGTGACATGCTGACTGCTGAGCTGGTTGAGTCTACAGACTGGGTGTGGCAATAGCCACAGGTGAGCAAAGGTAGTGAGTGCTCGCCTTTTTAATTAGTCAGACTCGTCCTCGTCGATGTCAGAAGAAGGGGGGCTAACTTCTGGAGATGGTGGGGCTCCAGCTAGAGGTTCACCAGGAAGCAGTGGGGCGCCTGGATGTAGGAGTGGGTCAGGGTAGTTGAAAACGAAGCCTGGGACCCCCTGATAATACCACTCGCGAAAATGGCGGTCAGGTGGTACCGCCGAAGGTGCCCGCGCGTCCAGGGTGTATGCTGCGTCCAAGCGTCTAGTTGCCCTCCAGCTCGTCGTCGTTGGTTGTGGGTGACTCAGAAGGTGAGGGAGGGAATCAGGGAAACCGTCTCCCTGGTGGGGGTCCTCGGGGATGGAGCCTGGTGGAGCTAGTGGGCCCGGTGGAACTAGGGGGATTGGGGGACCTTGCTTCCACCACTCACGGCGATATCTCTCTGGAGTTGAAGTCACAGCCAGACTGCTGGCTAAAGCGCTGTTTGGAGCGGTTTCCCAGCTACTGGTGACCGTATTGGCGGTGTCGGGAGGTTCTGGGTGGTTCTATGGGGTCTAGGGAGAAGGTTTTTGGTAGTGGGGGCTGCTGGAGAAGGGTTTGAGGTCGACTAAAAATAGGCTAAAACTGCTGTTTTTGGCTGTTTTTTGTCGTTTTGAGGCTATATAAACTGAGATATGAGGCTTTCTGGGCTACTGTAGACCGGGAAAACCCATTAGGGTGCTACTTGACGGTCGTTTGTAGCCCTAGGCTGACTTTGAGTTTAAGATCGGAAAACGAATGCTCAATTTTATGAGCCTGTTTGAGCCCCCATACTTAAGGAACGGATATACTACCTTTTCGTGACGTTTGGGGTCGTTGCTTGGATTACTTCTTCGGGGAAAAATGACGTTTTAGACGTAAAAATTGCGCCCAAGTTCCCCAAAGCTCAGCTCCTCCCCTGCAGTATACCGTGAGTTACGCACAGGCCGTGTTGAGTCGCGCGGAGTCACACTCATACACGCTATTGATACCAAATGTGCCAGGGGCACTACGACATATACTCGGAATGATGTTTTTGATTGAACGTGCAAAGGTACACAATTCGGTTTTCATAATATACTGGATCAGGGCCAGGCTGAGGTGTAAACGATAGTTTCGGTTCCGAATTTTGAAGCCCAAGCACTTCTCAAGTGCTCTACTTATTCACTCGTAACTCGGGCTGCAGGGTCAACCACCCGGCACCCGATGTCACACCACGGCCCAACGTTCAATTCCTGATCCGATCTCATTTCTAATTCCGATTCGTCATTCTCGATTCAGATGTCACATCGACGGGCTGAGACGATGACCGTCATACTATACTGTCATACTAATTTATTGTCATACTATCATACCCCAGACATCTGATACTCGATTTCACCGTCTTTCTGATCCCGATGCGAATCCGGCCATTCCCCGAGGGTCTGACTAAGTACCACGATGACCACCCCACAGTACTGTCATACTACTATAGTGTCATACCCCGGACATCTGGTACTCATTCTCATCGTGATTTCAGGCCCAATTTCACTGTCATCGTGTCAATCCCAGATTACTCCCGATGACACACACATACGCGCAGACATATCGGCTCACGTTGTGCCTCCGGGCACATCCGTAAGCGCCGAGATTTACTCTTGCTGACCACTCAGTGCAATATCCCGCAAAGGCAACTCGCCCGGCTTCTCCTCGGATGTTGGCGCGCCACCAAGAGGTGACGGTGTCGTCGCTTGACTATAGCTCTTACCCTTAACCATAATGAATTCTCTTACGCGCAGCGGAAATTTGCGTGATAAACAAAATAGAACTCACTTACAAATCGTAAGTGGGCCCACAACTTGTTGGAATTCTATACAAGGTATTTCGCAAAAGCAAGCGTAAACTTTCATTCTCAAAAGCTATATCAGTTCGCAGCTTGAAACGCCACGAACATTAGCGCCCAAACATTACTGATTGGGCAGTCTAAGTGAAAGTTCACTAATTAGAGTATGACGTGTCACTGTCGAGTTCATAACGACTGCAGTGACACGTCTGCGATGGGCCGATGAACTATTACACACTGTGTCTTGCCGATGGTCATCATATGATCCAACGGCCACGATTAGTTCAGCAGATCTACAGTTCTAGATCTAAGGGTTTCATAGGGTTTCTTTAGGGTTCCTTCAGGGTTTGAGCATCCTGACTACTGTGTAAGGCCTAGACGGTCATGCTTTACATCAAACTGATCAGCAGACACTGCAGATTCCGATATTCACACCACTTGGATGGCCAAAACGACTTCAACTCACCTACCACCTTGTATGCACGACGTACATGAACCAATCTACCTCTAGGTACCGACCATATGCCCCATCATGACCGTATGTGACCACAGCATACCGCCTTCCACGGGGTATAGGCTTCTCCATCAAATGATGGAGAGGATATCCAGCTTGATACCCTGGAATCCCCGCCCAAGGCGCAACGCACCAATTGACGGCCCAAATCGACTTCACCACAACCACTCCCCGATATATCACTTGTCTATGACCCAACCTACCTTAGGGTACCGATCGCACGCCCTGGCATGCTCATACGGCACTGCCATACTCAACAACCTAGAAGCTATACCCGAACTTTCCCGATCGCTTTCAGCGCCTGTCGGCGCCTGTTAGGGTTTTTAACTGCGACACCTCGTTGGCGGACCAAATCGACTTCATCTGACCCACCGCCTTGTATACGACTTGCATACGGCCTAATCTGTCTTACTTTAAGTTCGCTTGCACCCCCATGCTCATCTGCCATCAACTTGCCACCCCCAGTTTGCCCATCTGTGACTCAACGAATTGCTCTGTGGCGCCTGTCAGCCCCGCAGGGCACCTCCATATTTATGGCCACCTCCCGTCACCAAATCGAGCAGCGGACCTCGGATTCGAATTCAGCGCGAAATTCTACCCACACTACCACCCCTCACTTCTTAGCCTAAGCCCGCCATCGAATTTTCGCAGTTTGGGTACTCACGAATAACAAGCTGGATTTCCCTTATTTTCGCCCCCCTGTTTGCGCCTGCCCCCCCAGCCCCACCCCATTTCCACACGAGCATTGCATCAGATGGGCAAATTAACTTGATACCCGTGTTCCGCACATTTAAATCGCCAAAATATGTTGCCCCCATGCTTTGCCATCCAGCCTTGGTGATTGGGTAGCGCCCCCTCAGGTATGCACCAAACGACCCAAGAGGTAGCGAATTTTCACACCCATCCCACCAACCCCCTGCACCAAGCTCAGTTGGTTCACACCACTTGGATGGCCAAATCGACTTCAACTCACCTACCACCTTGTATGCACGACGTACATGACCCAATCTACCTCTGGGTACCGACCATATGCCCCATCATGACCGTATGACCACAGCACACCGCCTTCCACGGGGTATACAGTAATCACTCAGTGATAAGGAACTCCTATGCTAAGGAACCAGCCAGCGTTTTCCCAAACTCCGTCATATTTAATACATCGCCCCCATATTTAATAACTCTATGTAAAAATACGCTGGCGTGAATTTCCTGTTTTCTTAAAGGTGAGTGATTACTGTAGGCTTCTCCATCAAATGATGGAGAGGATATCCAGCTTGATAGCAGGACACAAGGCTCAGGGATGTTCCATTTATTGTCACAAGGGAGGGAGAGTTAGGATTTCATACATTTTGTCTGCGGGGTGAGTGGGTGGGTATAAACATCGACGTTGCTTATAAACAGTGAGTATTCATCTGTCATGAGGGAATACTGTCTGCTGTTGGGGTGGAGGGGGATTAACAACAATATCCTAACCCCCCTGTGTGACAATAAATGGAACAGTCGCCCCTTCACCAGCGACAGAGTGGTTTTGCCTTTGAGGGAGATCTGTGCCTTCCACGTCCATGGCCGGAGGCAAAAACGGATGGGGAGGTTGCGTAGTACCGTCTCAGACAACAACTGAGAGCTGGGAAAGGCTGCGCCCCACAGATGCTGATGCAGCCCTCTGCGTCCACCACACCGCCGCCTGCTCCACCTGAAGCCGCCTGCTCGGACATCACCTCGGCGGATAAGGAATATGCGTTCACGGTGCCATCCGACCAGCCATTAGTGCGCAGGCGCCAGCTGCTCGTGAGCTCTTCCGGCAGTAAAAGTGCAGGCTCCACGAGCACCACATCCAGCGGCGGCGGCGGCGGCACCGTGACCAGAGGGACTAAAGACGAGTTGACTATAACCGCAAACGCAGTGATAGACGTACCTGCGGACACACGGCCGCGCTTCCTGGCACTGCAGCGGAATAAGATCATCGGAGGTGAGTTGTGCACAACCTCCTCCTAACCCCTCCCCCTCCCCTCCTCCTCCCCCCTCCCCGGAGACGCTTGATCCTTGCTTCGAGGGTCAGTACACATAGTGAGGGCCCGCCTCCTACAAAGGTGGAACGCCGTCCAGCACACTCTGGACTTGTTGCAACAGAAGTGCTCACAGTTAGTGTCCAGGCTCTCGAAGTCAAGTTTGCAGTAGTATAAACCCCACCGTGCACTGAGGCAAGATTAACCTGTTTGCAGCTCTGCGTCTGATTCGAGTTCCTCGATGAAGAAGGTCTGAACAGAGTCGCTACCAGCCAAACAGCCCCAACCTACAGGCGTCTCCTCTCCCTCCTCAGTCAGGTTGAGGGTGGACAAGTAAATATTTTCTGCTAGCACTAGTCCTATTGAGCTGTTTGATTGCATGAGTAGCCATTAGTGTGGAGAGTACTCAAGTAAGTTTCGGAATTTTGAAAGGGATGAGGTCTAACTAGTTCTAGATCTCTAACAAGAAAGGCCAATCGTGTGCAGCCATTGGATATCCAGCCGTATCTCTAGTCGAATGGTATACTCTATGACACCTGGCGTGCACCACTCATGGTTTCGATTCTCCTATCTGACGTGGTACTGGGCTTTGTGCCGTCATCATCCTAGAGCGTCATCAGTTCTCGAGGTCTTGATGTTATTACGATGATCAGAGGGCCTTCCCTATCTTAACTTTGCATCATCTGCTTCGGACACTGTGAGAGGTTCGTTGTGAGCCCCTGCCACCATCGGGGGAAAGCAATTTTCGAGGTTAAGACTTAAACCCGCATAGATGCTTGAGTTCTCAACTTCTTGAATGTTCTGAAATCCTCCGGGTGCTTCAGTCTTTTGGCGGGGTCCCGCGCTAATCTCATCAGTTGATTGCTTTGTTCTGAATTGCTAGTGAAACACCGGCCTAAGACTGTGAGGTTACAGAAAGTTGGCTGGCAAGGGCTGCCTGAGCTAAAGCCTAAGATCGCATTGCTGCCGCAGACTGTGTGTTAGGTTCTGCCCGCTGTATGACACAAATTGCTACCGATTTATTTCATAATCTATAATGGCGACCATCTGTACCGCGAGCTTTGAAGACTGATAGGTGATAGTTACGGTTAGGATCAATCTCACCGTTGCATAATGATTCCACCAGTTCTAATCATGATGGGAACCTCATCTGACACACAATCAGGGCACTCACAATCATACGATCATCACAATAAGATGTGATGTGAGATGAAGCTCATCTCACATAACAATAACACGCTCACACAATCACACACAGATCAGTATATAATTATCAATACCGATCTCAGCGATCCCCATGCGTGGATCCAGATGCGACCCCATCACCACGAGACGGTTTAACCGTGTCGTGGGGCGGCTATATGGCTGCAGCAACTTTTCTGAATTATTAAGTATAGTTGGATTTGCTATGTATACTTGTATAGGCTGTGATATGGCAATAGATAGATCTGCGAGTCATGTTCTGAGTCGACCATCTGAATTAAGGTCAGTTCAAAATAGCGAAAATTCACGTCTAATATGGAACTCAGTCCACTAGACATATCTCCTTGTATAAGCGCAGGATAGAGCAGCAGCGCACGCCGTTTGACGGTCGAGATTCTATGTAATTATTCTCCTTCAATAAAACCTTATTCACTTTTGTGAAATAGCAAACCTGGAATTATATTGGGTTATGGGCCCACGTTGAACGAAAGACCTTCCGTTTATGATGCTTCGCGCGACTCGCCTCGTGATTGCACCTTGTTGGAACCCTCTGTGCCTTCTGAGCGGAGGGGCGCGCCTTCAGGCATTCTGTTTCACGTCACGCGAGGGGCCACCAACAACACGTGCACGGCTCGCTTCAATCACCTCAAAGCCCCGTGCGTTCGCGGTGCGACATCTGTCCAATATGGCGAAGACCCTGTTTTCAAGCCCGGCTCCTCCCTCTTCAGGTGAGATTGGATTGGCTGTAGCAACCTTTCACGTGCATGCATTGGTACTTGCCGGCGCATCATCCCACATGAGACAGCAATCGAAGCCACTGAAGGCACGTGAAATGGAGCAGAGCGAGAGATGACCTTATGCAAATTCTAACCCCAGGTTCAAATGCATGGATGATTGCCGGTGATTGAACTGGCGGACTGGGCACCAATCCCAACCACTCTCTTCAAAGAAGACATTGGGCTGGACCATGAAGTCATCTTCACTATATTTGATGGGTAGAGATTCCTTCGCACTCATCGAATTTTCACTCATTCATTCACGAAGAATTCGATCATGACTCGGCTATGCACATGCGCACATGTTTAGAAATGACACGGCGTCGTATTGACCAGGATCCATCGAGCATCATCGAGACTGGGCATCTGCCGCCGGCTCTCCCGCGTGCCGAGCCACAAAATGTGCGCGACCATCCACATCGTTGTGGTTTTCTTGTGCGGCAGAGGCGCCACCGTGCCTCTGTTCTGTGCCGCACAGTTGGGATGGCCTCACACGCGTCGCATTGGTGCGCCTTGCACCCCCCTTGCTGCAGGGCCGACCTGAAAGACAAGATGGGGGAGTACTACAATACATCGGAGGGCTCTCAGGACATAAAAGCGAACTCTGGCACCCCAATGCCCTTTCGGCCTCGCCGCCTACCCGGGCGTGACCACAGCCAGCCCTTCCTCTTGTCCGAGAATGTCGCTGAGGCGCGAGCGCACCAGGTGACATATCCCACCTACCTCCCGCTCTCCCCCTGCAGCAGGGCACTTCACCTCCGTAGCATACTTATCATCAGCGCAACTTTGCACATTCAAACAGTGACAAAAAAATATGTTGTATGCCAATCTGCCTAATCGCCGTGGCAGAGACAGGAGAAACCTTGCCAATAACTTACTGAAATACGGCGTCTTCAACATCTGCTTGATCAATCTTTGGGCACGGCTCCTGCCTGTCAGCCCGAAAAGAACTTGTTTGAAAGTGGTTCATTCACTGGCAAGGAGTGCACGCGTGCCTTAATTCGGGTCAAGGGCCACTTTTGTTCCAGTGCAGCGCCATGATCGCGGGCGATCGGCTCTCCAGATCGAGTTTGTCAGTTGCAAAATGTGCAGCAATTGGCTGTGGGCACGTGGCTGGGTGCCAGGTTCGTGGTGGTCGCAGGGAGGCGAAATAGCATGTTACACCACCTTGATATGGAGAAAACGAAATTGGGGCTCAAGCTCTGAACAAAGCGAGTGTTTAGAGGGGTGCAGCTCCTGGGGGCACGAGGTGGGGGGAGGGGTGGTGGGGCTTTGATCAGCTGTACGTCTTCTTGGAGGAGGGGCAGTTGTTCGACCACCTGGTGCAAGAGGTGGAAGCCAGCATCCTCACCTTCAACTTGCACATGCAGACATGGTGCCTGATAGAGATCCGATGGCTGAGGAAGTTCAGCGGATACTGGACCACGGAGTGGAATGTGTTCACCGTGCCAATCACGTACTGGAGCTTTGACTCCGTCTACAGCACTTTCTGGCTACTGCTCCATGTACTTTGGGTGCTGGTCAGCATCTTGGTCTTTCTACACGAACTGAGGTTGCTCCGTCCCAAGGTCATGGCCGCCCGGTGAGCCTCCTTTGCAACTGTCATCCCCACCCCTCTTCGGAGCTGATAGTATTCGCAACCGGAGCGCTAACGCGTGAGCGGGCCATCCGCATTCGATGCGTTAGGGACCTTGGCAGGCGGGCGGGGAAGGCCATCACATACACCTCTAGGTCTCCAGACTCCGATTAAATGAGTATTCATGGTTGAGCAGAACAGCGGCGATTAAAGGAGTATACATTGCTGCAAACAAAGGTTTCATTCGCACCGTCTGCGCCACGATGATGGCCTACTACGACCATCCCACGTGGTTGCGCCTGGCTTCTCGAGGGCGTTTGTTCAAGGGCAAGGGGTTGGATAATCGAACAGGTACGACAGGGAAATTCAGCATAGCTACACGGCCAATTTGCTTACGCACTTTTCTCGGCTCGAGCACGTGATCGCGCTCGTAGGGTCAATGGCACAGATGGTGGTTTTGGGCGTATTTTTCCTCCAACACACATGGTCGCACACGCTGACCATTGCAGCGGAACGTGACGTGTACCACAACACCTACTGGGAGGCCAACTACTTCCTCTCCAGCCGCTCCGGGGAGAGCAATGGCAGCAGCTCTGAGGTTGAGACTGTGGGGCCTGACAGCGATCTGGGCCATGATGAGGCACCGGTCACGGCCTGGGCGCTGCCGGAGGAGAATGCCGGGATGGAGAGCCTGGCAGATGACGTGGCCACGATCCAGCAGCTTGGGGTGGTGTACAGAATGGTTTTTACTTTCCAGTTTCTATGCGTGCTGACCATGCAGATGCGCCTTTTTCTTGCACTCGAGCGGCAGAAGCGGCTGTTCGTGGTGATGCAGACCTGCAGGTGCGGATCTCCGTGTCGAAAGGTACTAAGCTGGCATCGGGGGGGGGGTGCAAAACCTCTCTAGCATGCAGATCGAAATGTGTTCGCAGCGACACGGGCTATGCAAAGGATGCGGTTCTTCCGAGCGGTATGGAATCACCGAGTGCTAAGCCGAAACCATGCATTTTAATAACACTCTCTACATTAAGATGCAATCGGGTCATGTCTTAGATATGGACACGGTCTGGGCTTAACGCTGGTGATTATATAATCTTCGGTTCTTCCCTCGCCGTTTGCCAGGAGGGGCTGTCAGTAGGAACGATGCTGCTAGCACAGCAATTGGGGGGTGTCCGGTACAGGGCACACATATTGTGGGGATTGGCCGGCCCGGGGCCGAGAGCAGCGCAAAAAAAGAGCTCCGGGCCGCAAGTGGGCCGATAAAATCTTAATCCTTAAGTATGGGAAACATTTGACAATCAGTAAAAACACGTGTCTTTTTGTTTTTTGGCCGAGAGCCATTGTGAGAAGATATGTGCCCTGGTCCGGTATTTAGGCTTTGGCTTTGCGCTTGATGCTACGGTGGCGGCGGCTTTTGAAGGCGCTCTCACATCGTGTTTGTTGCGTGCCAATGCTCTCAATCAATGGTTGCATGGCCCAGGCTCTGCTTGCGGCCATACTTATAGACCATAGAGGAGATTCTAGAAGGCGCGTTTCATCAAATGAGAGGATGTGTCGTGAGGGAGCTGCGCAGGGATTCAATCATCGAGGTCATGCAGTGCGCCTCACTGACGGTGTCCACTTTCACCTTTGCGGTGTTGTTCAACATCATCTTCGGAGCGCGCTTCGAGTTTCTCAGCTCGGCGCGCAATAGCATGGAGATGGTGGCTAAATTTGCCGTTGCGGGCGACTACAAGGTACAGTCCCTCTCCACTTTTAGGCGTTTGTTGGTTTATGCTGTACACGGCGCATCACCATATTATGACAACGACCACGACGACTATGGCAATCTGGTGCTGGATGCATATGCCCACAGCTGAGCTAATGTCAAGACCCGCAGCTGTATAGGCGGCAAGCTGATCGAGCGGCTGCTGTTAGCTCGCGCCAAAAGTAGCAACTAGCTAGTATAAGCTGACTGTCGTCAGGAAGTGGCCCTATCACCACGTGCACTGAATGACTTGATGGCAGCGTCCCGTCTCTGCATATCACGAAATGCACCAGATACCTTGAAGAAGAAGAAAATGAGTATACCGGGTGCCGTGTCTGGTTCCCAGCGACATATGAGGCATGTGTGTAATGGGGGTTGACGGCCCAAACAGAAACTCCGACAACCTTATTGGGAGAGGTCAGCGTTCGACGGTGTTGTTATGTTCTTGTGCCCGTTTCTGTTCTACGGCATGTGCATTCTTGTGTTCCAGAACTTCATTATTGCCATCATCGTCGACATCAAGCAAAAATTATACAAAGAGACCCAATTGGAAAACGCGTTGATCGAGGTGAGTGTTCAGGCCTAATTCCGTCCACCTATTGTGGCCAGATCCAAATTTCGCCGCAAATACAATACTTAGGGAGGTGGGCATGCGCGTGTGCGAGTGCACCCTGCCACTGTGACAGATTATTTTGAGCCTCTCTCCAGTTGTCATCATGCCATCATGCATTTGTCATCACGCCATGCCAGGTGTGCTCACTAATGTCATACGCACGCGCCAAGCAGTCATAATTATGCCGAAGCAGTGACGGGGGGGGTGGAGGGCAAGCGGGGCGCTATGCACAGGATTTGAAGGAGTTCTATCAGAATTACGTCAACGTAAAGAAGACATGGCCAAGTCCGGACAAAATCATGGTCCTCCTTGACACATTCATAATAAATCGGGAAACTGGACAGCAAAGTCGTTCATTTTTTAGCGGCTTTTCAGCCCGGAACCTTCGAGACTTGTTGAACCCGAAGGGGCAAAGTCTACGGCAATTATTATTTGATCAGACCGTACCACGCCTCAGCCTCCTCACCCTCATGTCCGGCACCTTCCAAAACGACCTCCTACCTTCACGGGCGGCGGGCAAAGCAGCCACCGTCTGTGTCGCCGGGGTCAGGTTTCGCACAGCAGATGTGATTCGTGCGATGGAGCTATGCCATAAGAACAAGGGCCTGTTCACCATCCATCCCGGGTGAGTGTTCAGACGGATTGCATGGGCTCCCTGCTTCCCCCCACCTCCCTTCGCACAGGCATTCTCTTCAGCGCTGAAGCCTGGTAGCGCCGGGACTCTCGAGTTTTGAATTGAGTCGAACTTTGGATGCTACTCTATTGCTGGAGCTATAGGACCTCTGAAAGCACTCCATCTCCCCTGCCGCCGCCCCCGTGCCTCTCCTGCTCGAGTGAACTGCCGGGAAGCCGGCTGATCACCCCCTCGCTGCTGCAAAGGTGCAGCCCCCCTCTTCTCATGCTGCAAATAAGATGATTCGTGGTGCGGCTTACTGCAGAACCCTTGCGGGCAGGAGTGGGAAGCACTGGCAACTATTGAAAAAGTTCTTTTTGAAAAGGGAGGACCATTTGCAGCGCTACTCAATCGACGGCGCATCCGCTTGTGAAACCTCTCCCAATACTTCAACTCCTCACCAACCGTTTATGCCACGCTCGACCACCTTCATCACAAATAACATGTTAAAACATTTCCGCCGATTTTCGCTGACCGATCAAACAGCTACGCTGCTTATTAGACGTTCTGCGAGTGCTGTAACCAATATCACTGATGACGACGCCGATAGCGACGATGACAACGATGATAATAACCCTTGCTATGCACAGGTATACCGCCCTTGCTTGTGACACTCGTCATGGGCACTGTCGTGCCACAAACTTCGAACAGGCATCTCCCGGGCACGATGATGGGGTAAATCACACTTTGCTTCGACCTACAAGCACGGAGCAGCCGATGCCCTTAGATTGCAGGTTGCAGTCACCCCATGGCTTGCGAAGATTTGGTGCGCCGGCGGTGGCGAGCAAGGGTCGGTGAATTGGCACATGTATTTCCCCGGAGCTCTCTACCATCGACATATCTCAGAACGGGTCAACAAAAGCGGATTCATCCGGCCCCCGATGAGCGAAGCAATCCCGAGGGGATTTTTGTGGAATGAGCGGGGCGCAGTTTCGTCAGCGGAGGCAGAGGAGTAAGAACCGCAACACGTTCACCCAGCTGGCAGAGGTGATGCAGCTTGGACAGCTGGATGCCATGCGGGACAACACTAAAGCAAAAAAAGAGCTCCAACCATTGGAAGAACTCGCCATTCAACTTGGACGATACCGCAAAGCCAACGCCAAGAAACTCGACGCGCTCCAAGCGCAAATCCGCCGCATCAATGGTCTCCTGCTTAAGAAGGTGGGAGCATCCAAGCAGCGCTCATCCCGCGCACAAGGTGCTGCATATGTTTCACTGCAGTGTCGTGTAGGGCATGTCTGTGGCAGGCCAAATCGGCAACGGTTCATTTGCACGATGCCCCCAAGAGATGACTGTCACAAGCGTCACATCTGAATCTGTCGAAGTATGAAGCGCTTTTTCCCCCCCTGCTGCGCTTTGCGCGTTTGCGCCACATGTTGGGCTTGCAGAGACTGTGCCCGTAAACTGATCCATTTGAAGCTCCGGCCCCTCCCCCCTCCTAGTCCCTCTAGAAGCTTTGGAGCTTGAGACTGCACATAACGGATCCTTTTCAACTACGTTTTGCTGGAAAGCACATTTGCTATGGTGGCGGGAGAGAAGGAGTCTAGAGAATGAGCTGCACCTGATGCCGGCAGATCTCAGGAAGCGTGAATGATGACACGTTTCGGCCAGCATGTATGATGGCGTGCGTGGCATATCGTGTGTAGCACGAGAAATGGTGATGTAGCTTTGCCTCCTCGCTTGCTAACACCATAGCACTCCCATCCCCCTGCAACAGACTGACCTCCGGAACAACAAGCCGCCAACAGTGCCTCTTCCTCGATCTGTCCGCTACTTCGGGAGGCTGAACGGTCTCACATTACCCCTGTGTTTGCCGAGTTCAAGCACGCCGCTCAGCGAACCCGCCAAACAGCAGCTCCCGGAGATCAGGAAGGCTACCATCACATCGCCGATCGAGGAGGCTCGCAGTATCCTCAAGCATGTGATCTCGAAGGATACCTATCAGACGGTGAGCCCGATTCCCCTACGTAGTCAAACGTGGTTATAGTATAGATTGACTTCACAATGCTGCGCTCTGCGCGGCACTGCGTGAGTTCTTATTCCATGTGTGTACGTGGTGCCATCCTTGCCACAAGGCCAAACGAATGACGTGAGGAAGGTAGCTCGGGTCTCTCCTTGCTAGTAGGGCGGTATGGCCTTGAAACAGAACACCTTCGGGGTGTGAGGTGCACATCCCCCTGTCGGCTTTCATGCGGCCTCCGCTGTGTCACGTGGGCGACTAGATCGGTTTGTGTAATTTGACAACCATTTGCCATTAGTGGGGAAAAACCAAGGACGAGGACCTACTTCCGCCTCCTTGTATGAGGTGGATCACAAAATCGGTTCTCACAAAATTTTATGGCAATTATTATAAGAGTGTGTTGTTGGCGGTGTCACCAGCAAAATGGCCATCAAAACTAGCATGTCGGTTTGATGAAAGAGGTGGATGCCATGCAGCAGGATTGGCACTGCATAGCAAACATTATCAAGTTCAATAAGCGTCGAGTTGCTGATCCGTTTAAAAGTGACAAACAGACGAATGTCTGACCATCCGAATTCAAATCGGGTGGACTTCAGAGGCTGTCGAACTTTCGATGGTGCATGCTGCCCTATGTGACGCATAGTTGCATGTCGTGTTGCAAGTCATTAGCGACATTTTCCTAGGAAGATCATTCTATATAATTATGAGACCAGACACAACATGCATATCAGGCAGGGGGATCTTGACTTACAGTTGGCGCATACTTTCTACACGTGTGTGTTGATTAAATTCATGTCATGGGAACGTGGACCACTGATGACTGATTTCATCGTGTATTTGCAATGTTGCATTGCAGACATCTGCTTCTGCTGTACCTGGAGGCATCAACAAGTATCTGAACATCAATATCGACAGCGAACCTTGTCAAATGGGGAAAGAAGGATAACAAAGAGAAAAAAAAATGCGACTGTTAAGAATTGAAGACAAAGATAAAAGCAAAGATAAAAATACAAAAAAATACGAGTATTATGTGAGCGCGGAGCTACACAAAATAGTTCGATACTGCTTTGCAGGTTAATGAAGTTTTGACAGCGCGGAGATCGCTGCACGCTTTGCTGTGGCTTCTCTTCCGTCGATTCGCTGTTGTTTTGGGCACATGATTGCGTTACGTTTCAATGGATTCCGCTTGTCTGAGAGAGCGCGGGAAGTTACTAGCCCCCACTCACCCGAAAAGGGCGTTGTCACCATCGATCCATGGTGAGTGTTCGGACGGATTGCATGGGCGCCCTGCTCCCCCCCACCATTATTTATGTCTATTACCCAGAGTTGGCTCCAGCCAACTTAATTCGGCTTTAAGTTGGCTACACCCAACTTAACTTATGGTGGGATCATTGAGAGTTGTGGTTACCGGATTCTAGATTTTATTAGCTCAAAATGACGGGAACGGCGTCCTCTTTTACACACGCATCTACACTATTGAGCGAATCCAATTTATCCGTGAGCAATTTGGGAGAATGTGTGAGGGGGTAGAGAATTTAGTGGGAAAATCCGAGGGATTTTGATTTTCGTTCTACCTATGCTACTTCAACCGGGATTTTGAGGGTCAAGATGACCTCGGATGAAACTTTTGACGAGACACTACGGAAAGAGCAACTCAGAAACTTGACGACATGGGTCTCCGAATTTTCAAAGGACCTTCGAGGAAGACACCATGGGTTATAACCCTTAAGTTATGTGCACCCAACTTAAGATATTTCAATAGAGATCGTGCTTCTTCAACCGAGTTTTTCAGGGCCAAGATGACCTCGGATCGGATTTGTGACAAGACACTGCAGAAAGAGCAGCTCGAGAACTTGCCAATAGAGGTCTCCGAATTTTCATGTGACCTTCGAGGAAGCCCCCATGGGCTCTCAACCTTAGGTTATGTGCAGCCAACTTAACGCCGGGTAATAGACATTTAGGGAAACCCTAAAACCTCCATATTGAAATAATTGTACAAAATCACAAGGTTTGACTGCTCGAAAATCTTCGGCATGTCGCGTATGTCGATGTGTGGTTCCATCCCATCTTGTCGTGGTAAAAATAAGTACCGAGGGGGCTATATGTACAACCGTGGAAACCAAACATGAGTATATGCAGCACGTGCCTGTGTAAGGTTGTGTTGAATAGGTTCTGTGATAACATCACTTTATAATAATGGTGATTCTCGTTAACACGTGAAAGATTGTGACGGTTAGATTGTGCGTCGTTGTATATGTGTTGGTGTTTACTGGCCGCGTGCCATTCAGCGGCAGTTCGATCAGGACCGTTTTTTGTCGCGCGGTCAACGGGCGCATATCAACAACCGACAACATCTGATGTGTTGTTGCCCCATCAACATGTTCCAACCTTCCAGTACACGTTATTCACGCCCAAAACAGCAGGGAAGTGCCGGACACTCACGACCCGTGTCGAGTCCATTATCGTAATTGTGTCGCGCCCTTGCATGTCGCAAATTGATCAACCCGAAAAATGAGCAATCGTAAACTTATCCTCATCGCCCGCGCATAATCTGTTGAGGCAGCCGTGTCGCACTACTAAGCGTCACAAACGCAACCGATTATTCACAGGCTTAGAAATAATAGCGCAACGCCCGCCGCACCCGCGTCCATCCGAGTGACGGACCGCAAAGAGGGCGTTAATACCTGGTTCGCGTTTGCGCGCATCGCGTACAGGTGCAGCACGGCAAGTTGCCCCACCACCATCACCACCAACTGTTTTAAGCCTAAAGGCCCAAATAAACCCTCTCCCGTCAAACGTTTTGAGAGAGCGCGCGCGCGAGAGAGAGACTTTTTTTTTAATACAACTGTCTATTACGCGCGGCATTCTCCGTAACGGGGATATATGCGCCGCCACTTGCGCCGGTCTCCGTGCCAATCGTGCCGGGGCATTGGTCTTCCCGATGGCCAACTTCCTCTCATCCGTACAATTGGTCATCAAGTGCTCGAGGCTGCCACATGCAAAGCAGGGTCGCTCTCTCACCGCGGATGGCGGTCGTGACCCTTGGGTCGTGCTTCCAGTCACGGGAGCCGCTGTTGCCGAGTCGCCGCCGGCAGATCCCGATTCCCAAGTGAGAGCCGATAATGCAGGCCTCCTCGGTATCCACCTAGGCCGGTTGGTAGGAGTATTGCGTGGCGGTGCTTGCCGTTGTCAGTGTCCCATCTCCAGTGCCACCTTACGGGCAACGTGATGTCGTCGAGAACCGCGTCCTCCATCACCTTATAGCCGTCTCAATCTTCGTGGCCACGGAACGAACCTTCAAGATGGCGGAGGTGTCGGATCGTCCGAGTCGACGTTGCTCGCCCTCTGAAAAGTCATTTTCAGGGCCTGAAAATGCCATCCAACCCCTGAAAAGTCATTTTCAGGCCCTGAAAATGCCATCCAGCCCCTGAAAAGTCATTTTCAGGGCCTGAAAATGCCATCCAGCCCCTGAAAAGTCATTTTCAGGGCCTGAAAATCCCATCCAGCTCCTGAAAAGTCATTTTCAAGCCCTGAAAATCCCATCCAGCCCCTGAAAAGTCATTTTCAGGGCCTGAAAATGCCATCCAGCCCCTGAAAAGTCATTTTCAGGGCCTGAAAATGCCATCCAGCCCCTGAAAAGTCATTTTCAGGGCCTGCAAATGACTTCCAGCCCCTGAAAAGTCATTTTCAGGCCCTGTCCATTCAGTCGTGTATGGTTTGTGCGTTGTAGGGTTACCTTCTCAGGAAGTGGATGGTTGTGAACGTGCCGAGGCTCACTTGATGCGCTCTCCATGCTCAAAAGGTTGGGTATGAGGGAGCAGGCAGACATTTCGGAAGAGTCTCCCGAGTTTGAGTTCTCCATCGTAGACACTCTGGCCCGGGTACATCTGCAAGCAGGTGCAAGAAGTCAGGATGAATGCGCATGGGAAGATTCGTGGAGCGTACAGTTATTTCGATACGTCACAACTGGGAGCAGAGTGGGGAACGCACGATGTGATATTTGTGCCAATCCATGTTTATTTGCATTGGACATTGGGTGGTTTATATCCGAAGGAGCAGAGAGTTGAATACTTTGATTCCTTGCATCACCAGCAGCGGAAAACATTCATGGGGGAATGCGTAAAACGCATTTTGTGTGAGCTAACCAACGCAATTGGGCAACGGCATCGAGCGAGTCACGTGAACATCACCGGAGACACAGTGCACTCGCGTGATCTTACTAGTAGCCAAAAACGAAATTCTGTTGATTGCGGTGTTTTTTGTTAGCAAACATGCATGCGATCGCTAACGGGATTAGCCATGAAGAAGTGAAAGAGGAAGACATGAAAGACCGTAGATTGCACATGATTAGAGAGATGCGCTTAGGTTGGCGGGCGGCAATGGAAGTAAGGCATGTATATAAATGTAAATGTGTGTGGGGCATGCAATATTTTGGGGTAGGATTGTTGGTGATACACGTAAACACGTGTTTCAGAAATGTGACCGTGGCAAGGAGAGTGTGGGCAAGTCCCCGACTACATAAAGGTATCGGGTTGGCAGCCCAAAATTTGTGTGGATCCCTTCTTGTGGCGGGCCATGGGCATTCAAAGCAAGGAGGCAACTTTCTTGATTCAATCCTTAGCCACACACCGTAGAAAGCAAGGGGGGTTGAGTAGCGGTGTTAAGCGGCAATTATAGGCTGAATACCCTTCCAGAGGGTTGTCTACTTGGGAGGAATGCCCGCCACTTGCCTGAGTACACTTAATAATGGATAACATGAGTATAGGGCGGGGGGGATGGGGGGTGCATGCATAACTTGCAATGAAGTGCCCTGGAATGTATTTTCAGGGCCTAAAAAGACGTTTTCAGGGCCTGAAGAAAGGCATTTTCAGGCCCTGAAAAGTCGTTTGAGGGCCTGAAAGGCAGTTTCAGGCCCTGAAAAGTCGTCTTGAGGACCTGAAAGGCCGTTTCAGGGTCTGAAAGGCAGTTTCGGGCCCTGAAAAGTCGTTTTGAGGGCCTGAAAGGCGGTTCTGAGGGCCTGAAAGGCAGTTTCAGTTGAGAACTGAAAAGTCGTCTGCACCGAGGGCGCAAGGCAGTTTTGGGGCACGAAAAGTCGTCTTGAGAACTGGCGGTTCGGGGCACGAAAAGTCGTTTTCAGGGCACGAAGGCTCTCAGGAGCTAGAAAAGGCGGTTGAGGGCCTGAAAGGCAGTTTCAGGGCACGAAAGACGTTTCAGAGCCTGGTCGTTTTCAGGGCGAAAGGCAGTTTCAGGGCCTGAAAAGTCGTTTTCAGGGCCTGAAAGGCAGTTTCAGGGCCTGAAAAGTCGTTTTCAGGGCCTGAAAGGCAGTTTCAGGGCCTGAAAAGTCGTTTTCAGGGCCTGAAAGGCAGTTTCAGGGCCTGCAAAGTCGTTTTCAGGGCCTGAAAGGCAGTTTCAGGGTCTGAAAGGCAGTTTCGGGCCCTGAAAAGTCGTTTTGAGGGCCTGAAAGGCGGTTCTGAGGGCCTGAAAGGCAGTTTCAGTCAGGGCCTGAAAAGTCGTCTTGAGGGCCTGAAAGGCAGTTTCAGGGCCTGAAAAGTCGTCTTGAGGGCACAGCATTCAGGGGCTGAAAAGAAGAGTCGTTTTCGGGGCACGAAAAATTCAGGAGCACGAGCGGTTGAGGGCACGAAAAGCGATTTCAGAACTGCAAGTCGTTTCGGGCACGAAAGGCGGGCCTAAAAGGGCTGCAAAGTCGTTTTCGGGAGCCTGAAAACGAGCCCCAGACGCAAAGTCGTTTTCAGGGCCTGAAGAAAGCGATTCAGAGGAGCCCCTGGGCTATCAAACATTGGAGTCCCACCCGGTCTCGCTGTTCAATCTGGGGTGCCTCCTGTCGGACATCCTTCGGGCATTGCTGTGCAACCTGGGACGCCCGGCGTCGGAATTAATCCCGGTGTGGCTGTTCATTCTGGGATTCCGAAGATCACCGCGGCTGCAGCGGGATCTTCTGCAGGAGGTCATGGACATTCCCTTCATTCAGGACCGCATGCGCCGCAACACCGGAGTCCCTATTTCGCAGGACCGGTTGCGCCACATCCCCACGCTCGTCCAGGCCTTTCTCCACACGCCCAGGTCTTTAACCCTCGCCCTCCTGGACAATGGGAACACGACCCTGACGACAAGGCGACCTATCTGGAGAGCAAGGTGCAGAGCAACATTGACCGCCTCGTCGAAAAGCTGACCCGGTTCCCTTCCGCGGAAAAGCTGAGTAAAGAGAAGGCCATTTCTGAGTTGGAAACCTTTGCGAGGAATCTGCACAACAAGCTCCTCAACGAGAAGGTGGTACTAAGGGCGTTCTCTCAGGCGAGTTGCTATGCAGGAGAGGGGCGTCAATCTTCGATCGCAGAGGTGCTCTGGACAGTGACCGAGACTGCGTTGGGAACGGAACAGAAGGAGTACATGGAGAGAGCTGGTGGTGGTTCCGGAACATCAGAAGCTTGGCGTCTCCGGTACAGCGACCCTGGCATATTTCTGGGGGATCTGGCTGTGAGCACCCTTCCGGTGGCGGAGCTGCAAACTCTTCGAGACGACCTACAGATTGGTCAGAAGAAAGATGAGTCCGCTGACGCCTACCACTCGCGTCTGACCAATCGCCACAAGACAGTGAACTTCATGGCGAAGGTCGTTCAAGGGTGCGTACAAGTCTCTGAGTCGGAGTTCTCATACATATTCTGGAGGGGCCTCACGTACACTGACAAGGTGGGTGAAGAGTTGCGAAGGATCAAACTGGACCTCTCCGAGCCGCATGTGTGGGAAGAGAAGATGAAGGAGGAGGCGACGCCCCGTGATGTTACTCAGGCAATCTTAAAAGTGCTGGAGATTGCCAAAAACATCGAGTCGCGCAAAGAGAAGAAGGCGGCTCAGGCTCAATCCAACAGGAGTGGAGAACGAACTGGCCGCTCCTGGAATTCCCCTTCTACATCTCCGTCACCCTCCAGGTCCTTTTTCCGAAGCCGCTCTCGGGAGCCCCATCGATTGATGGCGGCCACGCACGCTGAGCTCGCTGCAGCGCCGACCTCTGTTCGACAATCGCCCCCGGCCTCGACAACAACCCCGACCTATCCGAAGCGAGTGAGAAACTGCTACGCGTGTCAAAGTCCCGACCATCTGGTGCGAGACTGTACGGACGCGGTGAAGTTGGCTGCGTGGAAGGCAAACGCACCCCCTCGTTTAGCTCGAAACCGAGAACAAGTGGCGGCGTTGTTCTGGGCGTTGTCGCGCAATGAGGACACTGAGTGGGCACCTGTCGAGCTAAAGGCGGAGATCGAGAGCTTGGCAGAGATGGATGGAGAGGCCGTGGAATCCTTGGCGGCCTTGGTAGGGTGCTCCGAGCAGCTGGCGGTTATTGGTGCGGAGTTGCGCAACTCCGAGGAAATCACTATCTCTGAGGAGGAAGGGTGATGAATCACCCTTCTCGGTGGCGACAAGCTCGCCACTGACTTTCAGCGGTAAGCTGAGAGTTTCACCTGAAGAAGGTGATCATATGCCTCGGCACTTTGCAGTGTTGGGCACATGGATGTACAATAATGTGTACGCGCCCCTCTTGACGGAACAGTCACAGCGTTTACCCGCGTGGCAGTGGCGAAGTAAGGGGAGGTCGATCTCGATGGAGGCTCTGATGCAGCGGATCCGGAAACAGCTGCGACAGAAAGTATCTGCTGCTGACATACAGAAGGACCTGGACAAGGACCTTATTAATGGACGGCGGCGACGCAATATTACAATGAGGTTCCTAAACAGAAGGAGCAATCTGGATATGATGCGGACAATGGCAGACCTACCTCTCGCACATCACGCTGCAGGGGGTGTGGTACCGGTATGTACCCGGAAATCAATGATCACATCACACGTTGATAATCTACTTCAGCGAGGTGTGGTGGATTTTGGTGAATTACATCGCAGCCGGAGTTTGACTGCTCTGGATTTGGCGATGCCTCTAGCTACCCTTTTAAGGTACGCTTGGGAAGAGTTGTCTATGGAAGAGCAACTGCACGCTATGTCTCAGGAGACCTCCACTCCAAGAGGCAGCAGACAGTGGGAGTTGGAGGGGTGGAAGCGTGTGAGGAAAAGATATATTAAGCCCATCTCTGTGCGTGACGATTTCGGAACTCTACTGGTGCTAGAATCCTTGCAATCTCTTGTGGCACGCCCATCAGCGGCGATATCTGATACGGGCAGGATACCAGGATCTGGGGGGGCATCCCTGGAATTCCTGATACGTGGTGTAGTTTATATCGAGTACACCGATTTCGAGAGATTCAGCAAGAAGCAGACCCAGCCACAGTTTATCAAGAGATGTTCGCGGAGGATATGCTTGAGGTACCGATTAATTCAGGTGATACTCCATCTGAAGGCGATGATTCTGGAGGGCCGGTAGGTGCTACAACCCCTCCATTGTCGGTACGGGAGGTTTCAGAATCTCCGATTAATACGCATGCAACAGCGGATGAACAGATGTCCACGCCCGATAACGACCTAAACTTCACGCAGCAAATGATGGCAGCGGAAGATCAAGACTTGAAACCAGTTGCGGACCACAACGACGCTGCAACTACTACTCATGTATCACCTTCAACCACCATGGACGCGCAACTGTCCGTGTTGGATAGTCACCCTCTGGATGATGATGACCTTGGAGGGAGTCACCCATTGGATGATAATGAGGAAGATGATGATGACCCACTTAAATGTGAGCGGGTGTGCAGCGATGGTAGTGTACGCTGGGGATCCACTGAATACTTGGCTTCTGCACAAGATCCAGATGGACCCCTACTTCTGGTATTCTTCGCGTACTTGAAGGGACATCGTGTCAAGGTGCTGGTGGATTCTGGAGCTTCAGATATATTCGTATCTGAAGACTGCGCCAGACGCTGCAAGTTGACTACGCGAAGTGGACCCGCTATGCGTGTGACTCTGGCGGATGGCTCAGTCAAGACGACTGGTCATGTGGCTTATTCTAAGTTCACTGCCAGGACCACGACAGGGACCTATACTGAGCAATACATGGCTATGCGGGTGCTACCCCTGGGCATCGCCGTGGACATGGTGTTGGGAGGGAAGTGGCTACGCAGCGTATCTCCCATTACGCTGGACTATGATGGCAATGGTTCAGTGTCCTTTTCTAACAAAAGGAAAGGAGGCGGTGCAGAGAGGGTTACCATTTCCGGGTGTAATCCTGGAATCAGTGCTGCCCCTGGAGGAAGGAAAGGGAAGCGACGAGGAGATGTGGATTGTGCGGGGCTGATTGACGAGGTGTTCCTCACTGCGGTGCAGTTGAAGAAACATCTAGTGGCCGCGGAAACGCGGAGACTCGCGGGAGACGCTTCTTCAATGGCCGCGTGGTTGATGATGGCTGCGAGGACCACCACCGGAGAGCCGGCTTTCAAGGTGGAAGCTGAGGATTTGGCCGTTGAGAAGGAGGACATCTCGAAGATTCCTACCGGCGCCAACGATAAACCGAAGAAGAACCCTGTGTCGCAGCAGGACTCGCAAGATGCGGATGCCACTGCAGCGTGGAAGAAGAAGTTCAAGGACCTCTTCGACGAGTTTGAGCAGGAGCTGCGGGCCTCTTTACCTTCTGGATTGGAAAACCTTCGGCACGCTGACGAAGATCAGGCGAAGATTAATCTCAAGCCGGACAGAGAAGGAGGACCTCCCTGTAGAAGACCTTACAAGATGTCTGTGGAGGAGTTGCGTCAACTACGAGAACGCATTGAACAACTGGTGGAGAAAGGATATATACGACCATCATCGAGTCCGTATGCGGCTCCTTGTTTAATGGTACCCAAGCCAGGACAGCCCCATATCCTTAGGCTGGTGTGTGATTTCAGGCAACTGAATTCACAAACAATTCGAGACCGGTATCCTCTACCTGATATTCAAATGATGTTTGACGAGATGCAGGGAGCTACCCATTTCTCCACCTTCGACGCTGTAGACGGGTTCTGGCAAGTACCTATGGCACCTGAGGACGTGGAGAAGACAGCGTTTACTACTCAGATGGGAGCCTACGAGTGGTTGGTAATGCCTCAAGGCTTGCAGAACTCACCGTCACAATATCAACGGCGAATGCAGCGAGCGTTGGGACATTTACCCTTCGTCAGAATTTTCATTGACGATGTGTGTGTTTACACCAGTGGGACCGTAGAGGAGCACTACTCCGCGGTACGTACATTCCTGTTAACATGCCGCGAGAAGGGTGTATACTTGAAGAAGTCTAAGGCGCAAATGTTGAAGTCTTCTATCAAGTTTCTTGGTCACACTCTGTCGAAGGAAGGATGCCAACCTCAACATGATAAGGTGGCGGCAGTGCGCGATTGGCCTGCGCTGGAGAATGTTACCCACGTGCGGCAGTTCTTGGGACTGGCGGGATATTATAGGCGTTTCATCCACTGCTTCTCTGAGATAGCGCAGCCCTTGACCAAGACGGATGTACCCTGGACATGGGGACCGGAGCAGCAGTGGGCCTTTGAGGAGTTGAAAGCTGCTCTGGTTAAGGCGCCTATTCTGGCATTGCCAAATATGAAGGCGGCAGCTGATGGATCTGATCCTTTTCTGGTGCAGACGGACGCTAGCGCAGTGGCGCTGGGCGGGGTCCTTATGCAAGACTGTGGGAATGGCCTGAAGGTGATTGCATATGAGAGCCGACAATTTTCAGCGGCAGATAGAGCAGAATTACCATACCGGAGAGCGAGAACTGGGTGCTCTACATCATTGCTGTACAGTGACGTGGAGACATTATTTGATTTTCACGGAGTTCAAGCTTCAAGGTGATCACCGTCCATTAGAGTGGTTAATGGAGCCGGGGCGTGAGCTATCTCGGCGACAGGCGAGATGGTACATGGACTTGGTGGAGGTGGGTGTTCCCCGTATGGAATATGTGAAGGGGGCTCTGTTGCTGGTACCTGACGCCTTGTCTCGCCGACCTGACTATGTGGTCAAGTCGCCACGAGAGGGGTTGAAGGAATCGGGGGTACTGGACGACAAATCCGATTTACCCAAGACTTCGCTCGCTGCGATGGACACCTCCCACATCTTCGAAGAGGGGCCCTCGAAGACCTATCCTGCATGGCATGCGGAGCAGCAGTCTTATCTTCACGCGGTGGACACTTTACAGATAGCGGAGAAAGCTATGGAGGCTACCCTGGCCTTTAAAAGTCGGGGGAAGTATCTGAGACCCAAGACGCTGGACAAGCGCATCACTTCTAAAGTGAAGGGGGTATCAGATAAAGTCGCGGAGGTGAGCAGTCGCACCGAGGACACTCAGACGACTCAGCAGAAGTCGGGTGGACTGGAACGCACATTGAGGAGGAGTTCCCGCTCCCAAGTGTTGCGAGTGAAGGAGGATGTAGAAACTCCTTTGCGGGATGCCGCCTCAGAACGAGGCGAAGTGAACACCAAAGTGCCCAAGCAGGGTGACCCGCAGGACAGGCGTTCTGTGCCTCCCGCCCTGAAAGGGGATGTGAAGGAAGACCAGTGCTCAGAAGCGCAGGAACAGTCTGCAGAAGCTCCACTGCGATCACAGAGGCAGCCAAGGAAGTCTGTACGATTCCAGACAGTTGGCTGGCACGGTATGCGTGTGCGGCAGGAGGTATTTGACCGTATCCAGGCTAAATATGGCAACTTCGACGTCGACGCCTGCTGCGATGAGCATGGCAACAATCGGCGTGTCAAGCGGTTCTGGCACAACTGCTTACAGGAAAAGTGGAGAGGGTTACATGTGTGGTGCGAACCCTCGTTCTCAGACAAACACTTGACAGTGGAGACCTTGCTGCGTAAATACGTGCAGGAGTGGCGATGTGACCCCGAGAACACTTCTGCGGTGTTTCTACTGCCTGATATTTAGTCCAGAATGCCGCAGTGGAGATCCCTGTTCAGGCGAGCAGGAATGCGTATTGAGGAGGTGATTCCCACGCATGATGCGCAAGGTGAACCAGTGCAATTGATGGAGGGTTCCAATGGGAAATTAGTGGATTTACAGCAGCCTATGCTGGTGGTGTATGCGCCTCCATCGAAGCAGCGAGTACAAAGAGTACGTCAACCAAGAGGACGAGTACCTATAATACACGCAGGCAAAGCAGCCAAATTGCGTGACTCTCAGGAAGGAGCGTCTGATGCTGCTTTCTTGGAGGCCTTGAAGTCCGAATATACTAGAGATGGACCTCTCAATGAGCTACGCACTAAGGTAAAGTGTGCTCCTCACAGCCGCACCAAAGAATTCTGTCTGGTGGGTGAAGTACTGTGGAGAACTGCATCGGGAAGATTTCAGTTGGTGCTGGGAGAGGACTCTCCGCTGAGAGAGATTATTATGCGCGAAGCGCATGAGTCAGCGACAGCTGGCCATACTGGCCGAGATAAAACGCTGGAGCGTGTTCTGCGAATGAAGGTTCTGGTGGAGGAATGCACACCAAGATGTGGCAGAATGGGTTGCCTCCTGTTCAGTTTGTCAGGCGGTGAAGCCCAGATCACCTTTCCCAGATGGATTGCTGAACCCGCATTCTATTCCAACCCGGGTATGGCAGGATGTGGGAGTGGATTTCGTCACAGGCCTACATTTAACTGAGCAAGGCAATGACGCATTTGTAGCATTTACATGCAAACTGTCTAAAATGGTACATGTGGTTCCTATGAATTTTGGGGACAGCTCTGCTGCTACAGTGGCACGTATCTACTTTGACACGGTGTGGAGACAACATGGAGCTCCGATGAAAATAGTCAGTGACCGTGATCCACGCTTCCAGTATACCTTCTGGAAGGAGTTGATGAGATTGATGGGTGTGAAGGTGGCGATGACTACGCCCTACAACCCTCGCTCTGATGGTCAAGCAGAGCACACTAACAGGGTGGTAGAGGACATGTTGAGATCGTTTGTGGAGGACAATCCGGAGTCATGGGACTTATACGCTACAAACGTAGAGTTCGCAATCAACGATTCGCGTAATGATGTTACAGGCTTCACTCCTTGAATTATGTTGTGGTGTGTCGCCCATGTCGCAGCTTGACATCTTCTTGGAGGCCGCTCAGTTGCACAGCGGGCGACGAAAAGGAGGGGTGGGGACTGCACATGAATGGGGGTCGAGATTTTCGTCGCAGTTGCGGGACGCACGCAGCAAACTTAAGCTAGCACAACGCAGGCAGCGGGACGCTTTTGATCAGCGACACACGCAGCGGGAGTACGCGGTAGGTGACTTGGTCTGGATTGAGGCTAAACATCTCACAGAGAAGTTGATGGACAGAGCCTTGTGCCGCAAGCTGAGCAAGCGGTGGCATGGTCCAGTTGCAGTTACGGAACGCTTTTACAGCGATCTGCAGGCGGAGATGCCTGAGGCAGACAGAGGGGCACCAGTGGCGTATAGACTGAAGTTGCCCCCACATTGGAGAGTGCATGACGTGTTCGCGCAGCACAGATTGAAACCCTACACAGGTGGAGAGGACACTTTCGCTCTGCGACAGCAGACAGTGACACCTGAAGCAGTGATGGTGGACGGACAGAAGGAGGCTCATGTAGAGAAAATCCTGAGCCGACGCGTACGCGTGAGCAGGGGCAAAGAAATAGAGGAATGGAAGGTGCGATGGACCGGGTTCTCTAAAGCCCATGATCAGTGGAGAACGCGTGATAAGTTAGAGCGCGGTGCCCCATTACAACAGTTGCGGGATTTTGAAGAGAGACGCCTAGCAATGGAGCAGCAGGTCAGAGATTCAGCTGCGCGGAGAAGAGAACATCGACGACATCAGAATGCTGCGTTAATAATGACAGCGGACAGTGGGACATTAGTGCAGCAATTATCAGCGCAGTTCTGGGGTATGTCTAACAGCTCTGCGAGTGCGTGTCTTCCATGGGAAGAACAACACTTTACCGATTCTGGAGAAGTGGCGTATGTGACTGAGTTATCGCCAGTTTCCAGTAAAACCTATCAGAATACTGGTACTCTTCAGTGGCACTGGCTCAGTTCAAAGATCCTTCTCAGAATGCTTCCCTCAGGCACAGACAGTATCTTTAGATTCTGATAAGTTCTGGCGATCTACGCATGTCACCAGAATTGAAGATTGGGAATATTGGAGCTATTACCCTCCTGGATATTTTGATGTAATATGGGCGAGTCCACCGTGTACCCAATATAGTCAAGCGCGAACTACTGGAGGACCACCAGATTTAATATCTGCAGATGCTTGTGTAGAACGCACCCTTGACATCATCGAATATCTCAGACCGCGCTATTGGTTTCTGGAAAATCCAAAAGGGCGATATCTTAATGCTTTGCGATTCAGACCTGTAGTGGATCAATTACCTACCCCCTTGTTTTGCTCATATTGTATGTACGGGGAGAAGTATAAGAAACCTACTTGTATCTGGACTAATGCGCCGCCCAGCGTACCACTGCGGGAATGTACCTCGCAGACTCCGTGTCCATGTAAATGGGCAACTGGAGTGCACCCCCTTACCGCTCAACTAGGACCTCATCCATATCAGCAGAGGATGCAGAAATCTCGCGCAGTATATCCTATACCTGCTAAGTTACTGAGAACCTTATTTCAGCGGTTATTTCCCAGGAACACAGGTGATGAAGATGCTGGGGTGACATCAGGAGAAAGCCACCCCTAAGGGGGGGGAGAGTTGTGCCAGGGGGCACGATAGACTGCCAATTACCCCCACGGAAGGGGGATCCGATTCAGATTACCGGCATATTGGGAGAAATATTGATAGGGAATCTGAGATCGTGGATGAAGAATGCAAAATCAGTAAATGTTATCTCTCTGGCAGAATCGTGAACGATAGAAATATTATTAGGAACGATTATGACAGAATCAACGGTGTTGGTACAATACCGTGACAGATGACGATAGCGATGACATTTATGGCGGCGCAGGTTGGGGAAAAACAGGGATTCCTGTGACGAGAGAAACTAGCCGAACAGTCTGTGCTATATAGTGATGAAACACGATTCCTTTGGGAGCTTAGTTACAGAATAAAAATGTTTTCGTAACACGGGCCGTATTGCATAATCACCGGTTGTGACATATATCGATTCGTATCCGATTACTCTGAAACTTCGTATATGCATTTGTATGCCCGTGACATCAAGTCTGTTTTTTTATCTCATTTAAGTCAATTTCGCGCAAAGCGCGCGTCCCGGAAACGCGTGACGAATTAGAGCTAACTTCCGATCTAGACGTCAAAGGCGCGTTCCAAAGGACCATTTGCGTATTTGCGCTCAGGGCTAGGCTTTGAATTGGCTCCTGATCAAAGAAGTCAGCCTCTAACTCCATAGAATCTTCAATAACGAATTGCGGGCACGGTTTGCAGATAATCTCGCAACCCTCGTCAAAAGGAATATCAAACATATTTTCGTCCAAATTAGCCGCCATTAGCTTATGAAGCCGTTTTCTACGTTCTGAAAATGATATGAACTGACGAGTCAACAGAGCACTTCTATCTTCTTGGATAGATCGATTCTCGATTTCAGCGCAAATGACGCCATGTTATCCTAAAATCGTATTTTTGATCTGAACATACCGAATCAGGAAGCGACAGCAAATGCCATTTCTGACAAAAGTCTGACATCGAAAATTGAGATGTCATTTTTAGCCGACAGAAATGACTTGCAATATTTTGCTAAAGTTACATCACTTTTTCAAAGTTTCTTCACACACACCCCTTTCACAGTTTACAGCCAATTTCTCTCATTTTAGTATGGCGACTGCAGAAGCATTTCAACAACTGAGAGATAATTACGTCTGCCACGACTATCTCGGCTCTAGGTGGAGCATTATTCGAATGCTTGAAACCGACCGTCCAGCAGACACCTTGCAGTTGATAATTCACCCGAATGACATTACAGACGAGACTCCTGAAATGGTTTTCAATTTTCCAAGTTTTCAGACGAACCGAGGGACTGTAGATACAGAGGGCAACCTCCAATCAGAAAAACGAGTGGCGTTTAGTATAATCGAAAACGACAGGTCATTTTTGTTTTTTGCCGTACTTAGGAACAATAAAATGACTCTGGTCGAATTGGACAGCGTGGGTTTTGAATTAGCCTTGAGCTGTCCAAGGCACACCAATCGGCTTTCAGCTTACGACAACCTAAAACACAGAGCAGAGGCAGCAAGCAAAAGCCAGGAATTCGTTTTGGCGAGCTATGTAACCCAGGCGTGGAAAACGCCGATTGCAGCGCCTTTCTGGAAAAGCAAGAGGCCAGCGCCAGTGATTGATGATCTCGGCGTTGGTGGCGAAATACCTGTTATGCAGCCTTCGGTACGTCCCTTTCGCGCCTTGAGCCTGAACCGGGGCGGAAAGCGTTCATTAGCTAATGAACGCCTTCCGCCTCGAAAAGCGCGCCTTGAGCCTGAACCGGGGGGAAAAGCGTTCATTAGCTAATGAACGCCTTTCGCCTCGAAAAGCGCGCCTTGAGCCTAAATCGGGGCGGAAAGCGTTCATTAGCTAATTGGCTAGTGCCCGACGGTCCTTCCTGAAGGACTAAACTGAAATCTAGTCCTTGGTGAAGGACTAGCGCGGCGGAATTTTTTAGACGCTCTAGCCGATGGTGGTGACCCTAGTACCGTTCAGGTATCATCTATATGACCTAAATCAAGTCCCTTTGCCCGCCATTGATTAGGGGACCACGTATATTGATGTCGTTGGATGCACAAGTGGCATGTACCCCACATATTTCTAGTCAATGCAAGAAAACTGGTGAGCTGATTTCAGTAACTGATTTTCACGATTTTCTTTGGGAGATCTCTACGTGCCAGATAGGTGCCGCAAGTGGTAATATTGCACAAGTATAGCCTACCCAATGATAGGTGGGCGTGGCGGCGAGTTGGGATTATGTCATTGGTCGCTATATGGCTACTGCTCGGTGGTACTTGTCGTATTTATATCAGCGGGAACTGTTTAAGTATGGAACCACATTGCCCAAATTACAGCTTTGCATGACCCATATCATGTGGTCTATGAGACATATTACCAATAGTGAGCATAGTGATGCATATATATGACTTCAAACTATACCTCGGTAATTTTTAGGGATTTTTCCAACCATTAGGGTGCGTGTTATTGAATATTTTGCTCGAATTTTGGGTCGAAAAATGTCACAATTCAGCATTTTCGTCTTAGTGGTGGTGTTTACCATGCGCTGAGAGCATAATATATCGTCATTATAAGCCATTTACGGTTATGAACCTTTACATTGGGTCATAAACTTGATGTGTGGGTGGTGGTACACTACCCCCTATCCATCTAATGGGCCATTATTGACGATACCGCGGCTAGTTCTTCCTGAAGGACTAGTGAAATTAATTAAATTTACAACAAAATATACCCTAAAACTGCGGCTCGATTAGGCGTACCAAATCATGGAAATACATGTTCCTATTATGATAGGCACCTTGCCCGGGTCCCAAATGATTTTTCCAAGCACAGGGTTGAGGTCTAGGGCCCAATATTCAAGGAGTTATGTGCATTTCCGCCTAGTCCTTTGGGAAGGACTAAAATGTCGGGTACTAGCCATAGTGAACGCCTTTCGCCTCGAAAATTGCGCCTTGAGCCTAAATCGGGGCGGAAAGCGTTCATTAGCTAATGAACGCCTTCCGCCTCGAAAAGCGCGCCTTGAGCCTGAACCGGGGGGAAAAGCGTCCATTAGCTAATGAACGCCTTTCTTTCGCCTCGAAAAGCGCGCCTTGAGCCTGAACCGGGGTGGAAAGCGTTCATTAGCTAATGAACGCCTTCCGCCTCGAAAAGCGCGCCTTGAGCCTGAACTGAGGGGGAAAGCGTTCATTAGCTAATGAACAGTTTCGTCTTGTCCCAGGCTGCCAGGAGAACGGATGTGCAGCGTGCTGCCGAACGCGCCCTTCAAGGACCTGGTGGCTCCAGAGCGTTTACGGGAGCAGGCGCTAATGTGGATATGTCTCAAGTGGCCACCCCATCTGAGGCAAGGAAGGCAGCCGAGGAGGCCGCACATGGGTGGCACGCTAAGCTGAAAGTGGAGCATTCAATCAAGTTAGATTATGCGGAGAAAGCTGAGCTGTGCAAGAAAATCGAGATGGAGCACCGGTGGCCGAATCCGATGTCGACCGACGAGGCGTCGGAGCAAGGGAGTGTGTTCCGTCTCCCCATCAAGTGCCTGTACCACGCAAAGGGGTACGAGGCTTGCCGGGATCAAGAGAGGGGCTGGGTGAACGAGATCAAGTCCGGCAGGAAAGAGAACCCGTGGGCCCCTTTCAATGCGGGTCTCGTTGCGATCGACGATGTCAAAACCCGTGCCGAATTCTCCCTGAAAAAAGCACTGAGGGGAGAATACAGAGGCAAGGTTTTTGGGCACCAGCATTGTTATCAAGCCACCGACGAGTGTAACGAGGAAGTCCCGTTGGAGGTAGCTTTCCAGTCCTTCGAGAGCAAGATCTACATCGGTCTCACGCCTGACATGATTCGGTTCTTAGGCGAGATGCAGAACTCGATCGATCAGAAGCAAAAAGGTAAAGACAACACTCAGTTCATGCAAGGGCTCCGCTCGACCCTTTTCGAAAAGCATGGGGTCGTGTACACCATCTACCGAGAAGCGTTGATCTCCGAGTTCGAAGCCAGCGTCTCCGAGGACGCCGAAGAGGGTGACACTCATCAACCTGGGCGGTACCAGGCCGGAGGGCTGGTGGAAAAAATGGCGACATACGAATCAGAGCATGGATTTGCAATCCCGGATCCCGTGGAATATCCCAAGGGATTCCGGTACATCGAGGAGCAGGCGACGGGGGAGCAGGAAGAGGAATAGCAGACGGTGACGGTGCTGGACGATGACATCGACGCTCACCTCGATCGGGTCACAAGTTGGTACCCCGTAATGTCTCACTTGAACCAGTCGATGGAGACGCATGTGAAGCAAATAGCGATGTCCAAGCATTCCGTATTCGGCAGCACGCTTATCAACGTCTACTTCATGCACTGGACCGTTGCAAATTTCCGGCCGCAGACGTGGAACCTCTGCGTTAGCATCATGGAGGCTTACAGAAGGTTTGACCTGAAGGGCATGAAAAACCCTTTGGCTTCGAAGACCAAAAAGCGCAAGGCCTCATCTTCGCCCGCTAGCGGACCCTCCAAGAAAGCTGGCAAAAAGGCCACCTCCAACCGACAGGGTTTTTTTTTGCTTCTGCTTCAAACAGTGTTTTCCCTCCCAAAGCATTCTTTTCTATACTTTGAGACATGCTAAAAATGTTTTTTTTTTACTTACAGCTGGAAGACGAGGTGCACCGAGGAGGCGGGGACGGAGCGGGGGGCTCGTCTAGAGGGGCAGGCATTTTGGTGGAAGAAGCTCAGTTTCTCCACAATGCCAAATCCATGGGTATGACGTTCTGGATTAACTTGAGCGGCTTGGCGGGGGATGCGGAGTTCGACAAGGTGGACACGTATCTGCGCCTGATTATTGAGAAGGAGATCTCACTAAAAGAGGGGGGCAATATGATAAGCCAGTTCAAGAAGGAACGCATGGTGCAGAAGCACTTGGTGTCCGCGGCAGGATTGCAAACCTGGGACGGATTCAAGACGGAGTTCACCAGCTACTGGAGCTCCCAAGAGAAAATCGAGTCGTTGATCGGCTGCTTACAGTCCGCGAAGGGGGGAGCGCGCCGGGGGGGTCTGGGGAAGTTCCGCTAGCGATCTTTAATTTCGCCGAGAACGCGCGGGCAAATCTCAAAGAAGCGCAGGCGCCAAGCGCGGCTCACATCCTAGGCTTGCAACAGGTCGAGGTGAAAGTCGACATCAAACTGTATCGGGAGGCGCGGACCGACGGGCCGGAGCCTAAGGTTGCAGGAGAGGCGGACCTGGAGGGCGACGAACCCACACATCAGGAGAACGTGACGACGTTCCCTCGTTGGAAGATCGTCAAGGGCAGCATGGACGATTTGAAGGACATCCCGAGACTGCCATTCACGGGGGCGGTCATCGACTGCAATTACGCCGGCTCGACTCGCAGGAGAAACCACCCGACGCGATGGCCAAGGAGGAGGTGCAAACGTTCCTGGAGTCTTTCAACGCCAAGACCACCGCCCCGGCATGGACAGTCGCTTTCTCTTGCGGTTTCGTCCAACAAAACGATTTTCTGGAGGTGATTGGCAATTACTGTTCCGGCCGCGCGGAGCGGTTCTTCTGGCACAAGCAGAACGTGCACATGAACCCCAACAAGTCCGTACGCTTCAATGACGTTGAATGTGGGGTCCTGGGGTACCCTGTAAAGAGCGATGCCGCGGGGGAGTCTTCTAAAAAGCCGGAGTGGATGTTCAACTTTGATCTGGGGGAAGATGAACGTTACAGCCGCGCGTCACTTTTGCGCGGCTTCCCGGTTGTGCACCAGATGTTCAAACGCGACGGCAAAGTCGTGAATAACCATCAGAAACCCCTATCTCTGTTGATGGAGCTGATCCAGTGCCACCTGCTCGGTGACAATCCGGGCAAGGTGGATGACGACGGCCATCCACTCAACTGGATTCTCGACGCTTGCTGCGGCGTCGGCTCAACGTCCATGGCCGCCATGAGGTGTGGTTTGAACGCGATCGGCTTCGACCACGACCCGTGCAGTACATGGTCAGCTCTGCGCAGCAACGGCTGACCAATTTCTACGCCGAGACCGATCCGGATGCCGAGACGAAGCCAAAAAAGAAGACTGACCCGACGAGTAAGGGGAAGGGAGTTGCCACTGTCGATTCTGATGAAGAAGACGTATATGAAGATGAGCCAGAAGAGAATGCTGAATAAATTAGCAGGATTTGTCGACCGCCCTGACTGATAGTATCAGTCATGCCTCGACGGTATAGGGTGAAAAGTACTCTGCTCGTAAACATTTGAATAAAGAATGATATATGTATGCATATTTCCGTGTTTCCATTGTACGCATACTGCACTTTTCCAGCTTGTTGCCTTTATGTATCCCTATTTCGCGCATAGATATCACTAAACCCTGATTTTTTATGAAATATATATAAATCAAAAAATGACATATGATAAATGATAAATGATAATGTCATTTTCATCGAATAGTGTGTTGAAGGCAGTGCTAGCTCCTCTCGTAGTAGGCGTCGGTGGTCTGATTGCTGCTAACTGAGGTTCTTGGGAGGCTTGCTTATCGTTCGTTTTTCGACGTCGGTTCGAACGCGCTCCTTGTTCTCGCTTCTCCTCTTCTTCCTCGAATATGCGTAGGGGTTCCAGCCTTCCTCCTTTGACCTCCAGGTCCTCTCTCGTCCTCCATTGGTTATGGTTGCTGGGCAACCCTTTCCATTTGGTGAGCCATTCCTGCATCACGTGGCCGCCCTTCCCTCCTAGCTTGCGCGTGTGGGTGCGGAGTATTCGCTCCACCTCGACTTCGCGCTGGCCTTCCACCATGACTGACGGTGGTGGCGCTTCGGCTTGTCGGTCCGCGAACTGTCCGGCTCCAGACACGACGGGCGTCAGTCGGTCGGCAGTGAAAACGTCATGCATGTTCCACTTGGCCGGGAGCTCCAATCGACAAGCTGCGGGGGCCCCGCGGTCTTGTTGGGGTAGTTCCATCTGGCGGTCGCTGTAAAGGCACTCCACGATGGGCAAGGGCCCGTGCCGAAGCTTACGCAGCTTCGGTTTGAGCCCTATATCCGCCCTGGGATCGTCGGATGGCCTCCGTCGACCCACACGCGATCCCCGACGCTTAGACTAAGAGAGCGTTGTCGGGAGTCGAACTGCTCAATCATGCGCTGCTGCGCCAGGCGCAGGCTCGCTCTGGCGGTCTGCAGCTGTTCCGCAAAGCGTCCGGCCGTCTCGTGAGCGGTGCCGCGTTTGGCTACTGCTCCTCTCCCCCCCTTTAGGTGCAGCTGATGCCAATGCTACTTCCAAGAAAAAGTCTAGCTGGGTGGCTGCGGCGTGTCCGTACACAAGCTCGAAAGGTGTGGACCCAGTTGCTGCTGGGGGGGAGTCGTTGATCGCGTACTCCGCTGGGGCGATCCAGAGGTCCCAGTCCTCTTGATTGTCTGCTGCGTAGCTGCGCAGCATGCGTTCCACGGTGTGGTTCGTGCGCTCAGCCTGCCCGTCGCTTTGGGGGTTGTAACTATGGCGTAGTCGTTGCCACCTTTACCCCCATCAGGCGCTGGAACTCCATGTGCATGGCATCCCGAAATCGCGGGTCCCTGTCGCACACGATTTTCTTTGGGCCCCGTGCAGCCGCCACACGGTGTCCATGTATAGTAGGCGTACCACAGTCTGTCTCGGCCGAGCTGTCGTCGTAAGTCATGGGCGTTACGTGCACCACCTTGCTGAGCTTGTCGGTGAATGTCACGAACGCGTTGACACCTCGATCTGTGTGAGGGAGTCTCGCGTGATTAAGTCGATGCTGACCACCTGCCACAAGCGGGAAGGCACTGTGTGGGGATGGAGGAGTCCAGTTGGATATCCTTGTCGGGGCCGTGTTTGCTGACACGAAACGCATGACTTGACCCACTCGGTGACGTCCAGCTCCATGCGCGGCCACCAGAAGCGTCTCCGCACCCTGTCAGGAGTTTTGTCTCGCCCAGTGTGTCCCGCTGACGGGGCCTCGTGAGCTTCCCTCCCGGGTCTGCGCCTGTGCCTCCGAGCGCGGGCGACGCCTCCCCCACTGAGCCATCACCTCCGTCACGGTTGCGCCACCGCTCCCCTCTCCACGAGTACGTGGTCGGCGCACCTCACAAATCACTTCCCCCGCACCCGTAGCGGCGCACTCTCCCGCAACCGCCGACCTCCTCCGCCCGCCCGCCATATCCTCCGGCTGCCGCGCCACGCAGATATCCTCTCTTGTGCCTGGGACAACGCCCTCTCCCGCACCCACCGCACTCGCATCCCCATCCGCCGTGGCAAGCGGTCGGCGCAACTCACACATCACTCCCCCCGCACCCGTAGCGGCGCATTCTCCCGCAACCTCAGACCTCCTCTGCCCGCCCGCCATATCCTCCGACTGCTGCGCCACGCAAATATCCTCTCCCGTGCCTGGGAAAGCGCCCTCTCCCGCACTTGCCAACCTCATCTGCCCGCCCGCCATATCCGTCTGCTGCCGCGCCACGCGGATACCCTCTCCCCCACCCGCCGTGGCATTAGGTCGGGCTGTGGCCATTGGGGGTGACCACCCATCTACCCATCCCCTTTGCCATATGATTGGCCCCTCCGGAAAAAAGCTCCAGCCGTCGGACCGTCCTCGGTGAGAACCACAAAACATTCGCATCCGCCCGTCTGGACACATCCTAGAGCCGAAACTCTTCCCACGTTTCGGACCCACAACACAACCAGGCCATTGGCAATGCCGATATTCCGGCGGAACTAAAAGAACGTTGCGGTGTGCTCGACAATCCCGACGATGGCTTTGTGAAGCTTTCGAAGCGCAAACGATGAAGATCTCATCCTGAACAACAGATACCATGTGGACACGGGACCATGATATCAGCATTTCGTCGCGTCTCCTAAATCCCCTCTACATTACCCGGGACAACGCCCTCTCCCGCAACTCTTGAGCATAGACACGTGGTACCTCCTCACGTCAAGTCCCAACGGTGAGAGGGATAGGGCGAGGCTCGAGGTAAGAGCGACAAGGGGGGGCGCGTTTCCCACATTGAGAGGCATATGGGAGGGCCTCCCATATGGAAAGCAGTAAACCATGCCCCGGCCAACTGCGCGCATGGCCCAGCCTGATTCTGTGCCTGCTCCACCAACTGCGCGCATGGCCCAACGTGCTTCTGTGCCTTCTCCGCCAACTGCGCGCATGGCCCATCGTACTTCTGTGCCCGCTCCACCAACTGCGCGCATGGCAAAGCATGGATCACCTGGACCCCGGTGGGCAAAGCATGGAGCACCTGGGCCCCGGTGGGCAAGGCATGGATCACCTGGACCCTGGTGGGCAAAGCATGGAGCACCTGGGCCCCGGTGGGCAAAGCATGTATCACCTTGGCCCCGGTGGGCATTGCATGGAGCACCTTGGCCCCGGTGGGCATTGCATGGAGTGTGTCACCTTGGCCCCGGTGGGCAAAGCATGTATCACCTTAGCCCCGGTGGGCATTACATGGAGCACCTTGGCCCCGGTGGGCAAAGCATGGAGCACCTTGGCCCCTTGGCCCCCGTGGGCAAAGCATGGAGCACCCGACCCCGGTGGGCAAAGCATGGAGCACCCGGACCTGAGCAGTGGGCAAAGCATGGAGCACTTGGGCCCCGGTGGACAAAGCATGTAGCACCTGGGCCCCGGTGGGCAAAGCATGGAGCACCTTTGCCCCGGTGGGCAAAGCATGTATCACCTCGGCCCCGCTGGACAAAGCATGGAGCACCTGGGCCCTGGTGGGCAAAGCATGTAGCACCTGGACCCCGGTGGGTAACGCATGGAGCACCTGGACCCCGGTGGGCAGAGCATGGAGCATCTGGGCCCCGGTGGGTAAAGCATGGAGCACCCGGACCCCGGTGGCAAGCATGGAGCACCCGGACCTGTGGGCAGCATGGAGCACCCGGGACCTGTGGGTAAAGCATGGAGCACCCGACCCCGGTGGGGAAAGCATGGGAGCACCTGGACCTGTGGGCAAAGCATGGAGCACCCGTACCCCGGTGGGCAAAGCATGGAGCACCCGACCCAGGTGGGCAAATCATGGAGCACCTGGACCCCGGTGGGCATAGCATGGAGCACCTTGGCCCCGGTGGGCATAGCATGGAGGATATGGGAGGCCCTCCTGAGTTTGCGATGCGCTACGGGGGATGGCGGATATGGGAGGCGTACCTATCGGCTATACATCGTTGGCTTTGAAGTTCTTGGGTTAGCACACACATGCGACCACTTGCAAGCAGGCTAACCTTTTTGAAGGTTTGGAAGGAGAGCAGAAAAGACACACGTGAGGGTGTATGCGATGCAGAATGGAATCGTTTAGGTGTGTGAAGGTGTGAGTCATATAAAAGACATCACATATGTTGCGCATAATATGTTTCAGGTCTCACACGAACTTACGCGAAATGAACAATGTGCGTATTCTCATCCAAAAATGGTCAAGCATGATACAAGAGGCGATATGGCACACAAAACAAGGGAGCTATGCATGCACAACTCATAGGTCCGATATGTTCAAGTGTCGCAAACGCGTGCACATGGTGGGACAAACACTCAAATTACTGCCAAGAGATGCTGCAACTCCTCAGTCACCAAATAAACCATTAGATGTCATATCGATGCTCTGCGGTATTATCCAACGTAGCATATATGTGTGCGTGCTCGGCATGACATCCATCGCTGTCCTCAAATGTCTCAATAAGTCGTCTCGTGGGTGCATTTTCATCTAACATAAAATATGTACGAACTCCGAGACGACGATACTTATTCTGAGTGAACGTGAATGCGTACGCAACTTGAAGTACAAACAATATGCTCGCGTGCGTATTCCATGCGCGCGCGAATCCGGAGGTAACCGCAACACAGTCCACATTAAGAAAGCAAGCCATACAAAAGAAAACACTCTTAATTGACGCAAAGTCAGGCATTCTGCCTCCAATATACGGTCTCACTGTGTCCATATCAACATACAAGCTAATTAAGGAACCAAGGAGTGTCCACAACTGTGCTATGCGCTAATCCAGCCTTCATCCATACTCAAAGAGCAACGCGCATCCGCAACGCGAGTCAACCTGCCACAGTGGGGGACCCAGACTTAGGCGTCTGGGTCCCCACCCTCAAGTGAGTAAAACTACTTCTCTATATATATACGCTGCGTGCTTGCCCACGAATAACCCAGTGAGTGGGAAATTGGAAAAGTGCTACTGAAAAACTGTCCGTTCGGACTCTCTGATATCATATCCACATATCTGTCTCGTAACCTCCGAACTACCAGTCTCCTGTCCGCGCGTCGCGCTCTCACCTCTGCGCGGCCACCACCTGTGGCACATTATCTCACCGCCTCCTACGATCGTGCCCACGTCGTCAGTCGTCTCCCAAACATCTGCCACATGCACCATCGGCTGTACTCTGCATTCTGTGTCACATCTGAAACCAACCATACACTGTCATCAACAGTCTTCATCGCGACTACGTCATAAGCAAGCCAGTGCCACATACGATAATCTGTCATGCGTACGTCACACCTGTGTCACAATGTGTCACCAGCTGGACAACCCGACTTCCGTCCCATGAAAGCCGGGGTTTGTTACAGCTGTCGCAAACGCGTGCACATGGTGGGACAAACACTCAAATTACTGCCAAGAGATGCTGCAACTCCTCAGTCACCAAATAAACCATTAGATGTCATGTCGACGCTCTGCGGTATGATATAACGTAGCATATATGTGTGCGTGCTCGGCATGACATCCATCGCTGTCCTCAAATGTCTCAATAAGTCGTCTCGTGGGTGCATTTTCATCTAATATCCCTCCTGTCGTGCTGTGAACAAGCTGCACGCGAAGGCCAGCAAGGCATGATGATGAAAATATCTCCTCGACGTGATCCTGCTCGTAGACATGGTCGTCCAACAAGATAGCTCAAACGATGTGAAGCCCCAGCTCACGACCAAGTCCTAGATGTAAGCATGTGCCAGCTCTCCCCCAAGCCTGTGCAACGGTGGTGATCTGACCATATGAAGTCCACATCGTGTGTTGTGCTCACTGCAGCAGGTGTTGTATCCACCAGCTCTCCGAGCTATACGTCTTCTGCCATAACAAAGTAGCCCCCCAGTACGTACACCTGTACCGTGGATGCCAAAGTGCGTGTTCTCAAGGTTCGCCAACCATACACTGTGTGCGCCCGCTATCTGTGCAGTGCGCTGAGTAACCGCCAGCTCTCCAAGCTGTCCGGCACTGCCATACGTGTTCTCAAGGCTCGCCAACCATCATCAAACTGGCATTCTGCCACACAATCCATCGGACTTGTGCGACTCGCCTGCGCTGCAGCCCATGGCCTGTGACTTCTCATCTGAGATAGTCCCAGCGCTACGAACGACTGTACCCAATATCTGCGCTCAAAGCATGAATCAAACGCTCTGGATCCCAGCGTAGCCATCATAAGTGCGTGTTCTCGAGGCTCGCCAACCACCTTCAAATTGGCATTTTCCCACACAATCCGCATCGGACTTGTGCGACTCGCCTGCGCTGCAGCCCATGGCCTGTGACTTCTCATCTGAGATAGTCCCAACGCTACGAACGACTGTACCCAGTATCTGCGCTCAAAGCATGAATCAAACGCCCTGGATCCCAGCGTAGCCATCATAAGTGCGTGTTCTCAAGGCTCGCCAACCATCTTCTGCTGACGTGTCCCCCAGTATATGCATCCTGCGTACTGTAGCTCAACACGCCAGACCTCACATGTGTGCGCCCGCTATCTGTGCAGTGCGCTCTGATGGGCATCGTGATGCCACCAGTCCGTGCAACCACCAATACGTACACCTGTACAACGGCGGCGCAAGTGCGTGTTCTCAAGGCTCGCCAACCATAAGCTGCCAATGGTGTCTCGTGACGATGGTACTCCGCCCCTCACTAGAGCCACGATAATGGCGCGCGACCCCAAACGACTGTGGTGGTGGTACCCTACTACTCCTCCTCGATGGCGTGGGCAGTAAGCCACCATCCCGTACATGTTGATGATAATGATGAGCTGTCATCCAGCTCTGTGTCGCTCCAGGGAATTCCTCCTCGATGGTAATGGGTCAATACCACTGTCAAGTCCACAATGATGTGCGTGTGTGTGCCTCCAGCACCCTGAAGTCCGTGGTGATAAGCCACCACCCCGTACATGTTGATGATGATGATGAGCTGTCCTCCAGCTCAGTGGTAATAACGATGGCCGAGTACTGCCCCTCCAGCTCTAAGATGAAGATGAGGTGTCCTCCAAGCACATGAGATGAGCTGTCCTCCAGCTCTGCGATGGTGGTGTGCAAGCTCCAAGCCTGCGATGATGATAACGAAGAGGTGCAACCTCCGAGCTCTCGACGGTAGCGTGCTGCTCCAAGTCCATGATGATGACGCAACAACCCAAGAGTGCTCCGCCTCTCTCCCACGGCTGCAATGATAGTGTGCGGCCTCTAGGCCTGCCATAATGGCGAGCGCGTCCCCAATCTCAGGTGTGTGACGGCGGCGAGCTACCTCCGAGCCCGCGATGAGGGCGTGACATCCCTCCAACCCTGTAGTAGTGGTGGCGTACACGACTGTCCCTCCAGCGCTGCACTGCTCCTGCGAGTCCTCCTCGACGGTGTGTGCTCCGGCGCCTGCGTGTACTGTGTGTGCGCATGAAGGCTACTGCTGCGCTCCCCAAAGCCCATGCTAAAAAATGCGCGCTGCTGCCACCTCATGTCAGCGGAAGTGACATGCTGCCACCGCCCCTCTGAGGTCTACGAAGGTGACGCGCTACTGGTGCTCCCCCCCCAAGTCTGCGAAGGTGATGTGCAGCTGCTGCCCCCCTCAAGTGCTCGTCAATGATGTCCGACGTCACACTGATGCAAGTGCTCGTCGGTGATGCCCAAACGTCACACCGCTGCAGATGCTCCGCCCAAAGTGCTCGTCGGTGATGCCCAGACGTCACACAGCTACGGGCGCTCCTCTCAAAGTGCTCGCCGGTGATGCCAGACGCCACACTGCTGCAGATGCTCCTCCTAACTGCACTCCAAGTGTGCGACTGCTGTCGAACTCTGTCAAACATAGGCGGAGACTGTGCCCCGCGCGGGGATCTCTGAACTCTACACCTAACAGCGCCTCAAGCACTCCCATACTGAACGTGACCGTGCTAACCGGAACTCGCCTCTGCCACTCTCCAACTCAACAAGTCCCAAGCCCCATGACTGCCACTACTGCAACCCGATTGGGCCTCTCGCCGTGCGAAGGTAGCATCCACTGTCCCTCCACTCCAAGGGTCCACCTCAGCTCTGCGCGTGATGGTGGCATGCTACTGCCCCCAAGTCGACCGCCCCCGCCGCGAAGTGGGAAAGATGTGCGGCCATAGCGTGTCTCAACTGCTCCCTTCTCCAGGCCGTGTCCGTGCGCGATGCTCGCTCTGCCTGGTGGTCTGATAAGCCAGAGGCTCCTCCTCCACACGGTGTATGCTGTCTGAGCCACAAAACGCTCTGCCACCCGTGACTCCTCTGTGAGATCTGCCGTGTGCGTAACTGAGCTAGCCCACTGTATGATCCCACCCATCTGCTGTGTCTGTGCACTAGATGTGCCTCTGGGCGTGATGTGTCATGCTCCTGTAGGTGTGGTGTGTCATGTATGACTTACGCCCACCACCCTGGTGTGTGCGCCAACTGTCTGCATCGTGCGCTCACCGTCACAGTGTGCACCAGTGGTGTCAACTGCGTGTCACCCAGTGTTGCGTGTGTCTCGACTCGCCAGCCGCCAAGTGTGTGCAGGCACATCTCCAAGTGTCTGCTCCAATGCCCGCGTGTCCCCCGGTAGCTGTGTACTGCAGCTCAACCCGCCAACCGTCATGTGTTGGCCAATGTGGTGGCAGCCTGCTGCAGCTCCAAGTCTGTGGTGATGTATTGCGCTCTTCATGCTCTGCGCCTCCAATATATATGTGTGTGCTCCGGCGTCTCACCGAGTGCACCCTCTGTCAAGCGTGTCCATCAGCCCTCCTGCGACCGCTCCTCCTCTAAGTGTGGTGTGACGCTGTGCACTCCATGTCAATATGTCCACCAAACCTGTATGACGCATCCGCGTCAAGCGTGTGGGTGTCTGATGCGACCGGCTCACCAATACATAGTGTGCGCCTGCCAGCAACTCACTGTGTGCAAGCGTGCTGTAAAAGTCCACTACTCTGTGTATCCACCACCCCTAGTGCCTCACCAACGGCGTGTCGTCCATCCAGCTCTACACTGACCGAGGTGTGCTGTAGCTGTGTATGCCACCAATGCGTTGCGCCACCTCCAAGGTGTGCGCTAACAGTGTGCTGTGCCGCCTCTCCATGTCAATGTGGTTGTGGGCTATGCCGCTCTCAAGTGTGCGCCAGCAATGCGCTGACCATCCCCAAGTGTGCGCCAGCCATGCGCTGTGCTACCTCCAAGGTGCGCGCCAACAGTGTGCCCGTGCCGCCTCCCCATGCGTGATACGATGTGATCCTGGGCTTATCGGTCCAACCTCTGTGTGCGAGTGCTCGTGGCCACTGCACTCCATGTGTCCGCCAAAATCCTCTCAAACCAAAGTCCAGGGCTCACAGTCCAACTCCAGTCTGTGTGTGTATGCGCCTGCCTCACGGTCACTACGCTCCACGAACTGTGTGTGCGCCTATCTGCCAGTGCACGGTGGTCAACGTCGGCTGCCTCAGTGGCCGCCTCGCTTGAAGAAAAGGAACTTGTCCACGATGATGCGTGTATGTCCAGCACCCTGAAGTCCGTGGTGATAAGCGTCGGCTGCCTCAGTGGCCGCCTCGCTGCAGTGCACGGTGGTCAACGTCGGCTGCCTCAATGGCCGCCTCGCTGGAAGAAAAGGAACTGGTCCACGATGATGCGTGTAGTGTCCGAACACCCTGAAGTCCGTGGTGATAAGCGTCGGCTGCCTCAGTGGGCTGCCTCGCCGTACCCGCATTTGTGGTCAAATGTCGGCTGCCTCAGTGGCCGCCTCGCCGCAGGGCACGGTGGGTCAACGTCGGCTGCCTCTGGCCGCCTTCGCCGGAAGAAAGGAATCGTCTCACGATGATGCGTGTCCTGGCCCAACACCCTCGGTCCGTGTGATAAGCGTCGGCCGCCTCGCTGGCCGCCTTCGCCGCAAAGGTACGCGGTCAACGTCGGCTGCCTCAGTGGCCGCCTCGCTCGAAGAACAGGAACTTGTCCACGATGATGCGTGTCTGTCCAACACCCTGAAGTCCGTGGTGATAAGCGTCGGCTGCCTCGGTGGCCGCCTCGCTGCAGTGCACGGTGGTCAACGTCGGCTGCCTCAGTGGCCGCCTCGCTGGAAGAAAAGGAACTGGTCCACGATGATGCGTGTCTGTCCAACACCCTGAAGTCCGTGGTGATAAGCGTCGGCTGCCTCGGTGGCCGCCTCGCTGCACTGCACGGTGGTCAACGTCGGCTGCCTCGATGGCCGCCTCGCTGGAAGAAAAGGAACTGGTCCACGATGATGCGTGTCTATCCAGCACCCTGAGCACGCAAGTACTCTGCTGTTATGTCAAGTGTAGGCGGAGACTGTGCCCCTGGCGGGGATCTCTGAACTCCACAACCGACAATGTCTGAGCACTCCCACACCCGCGAGAGTGTCTATGATGACCGAAACCACCTTCGCCGCGCTCCTGAACCAAGAGTGTCCGAAGCCAAAGCCACCTTGCTGCATATAACACCTTTGCAAACCATTAAGCCCAACAAAATCAAGAATGCCCGGAGCCAATATCTTGCGCCAACCAGAAGCCTTGTGCGTTTTAACTAAAAGAATAACTGAAGCCAAACGGTTGTGTAAAAACCATGCGCCTTGCAGACCACAGAGCCAAAACGACCGAAGCCATTCTAATATAAAACAGCCACCATCCTTTCACAATAAAACCAAAGTAAACACAGCCGAACCTGTACGAGAAATAGAGATAAGCTTTATATCCCAAGAGCCAAAATAACCGAACCCAGTCTGTCGTGTAAAAGCCAAAATAACCGAAACCCGTCTGTCGTGCAAAGGCCAAATAACGTAAGCCAAACTATTGTGTAAAAGCCGGAATAACCGAAGCCAGTCTGTCGTATAACCCCTACTGAGCGGTTTGTACCGTATACGGACGGATCACTCAATTCTACATTGTGAAGCCGTAAGAATGTCAAATTCACTTTTGAAGACAGTTCTGAAAACCTCTCGGCAAGCTGCATGCAACTATGTATTTGGAGATAGTCAAATAAGACATACTTGTTCGAGGGTTGCGGTTTAAACCTAAAATTTCGCATATTATGAGTATGGCAATCATAGGGCACACATGTAACGAGCGTTACATGCGCCCTAACGCGGATATATAACACATTATTGATATTGAGCATTAGGCATGATGCACACTTACTATACTAGGGTCGGCATCAGGGTTTTTTTCTAGGTTAAAGAGTAAATTTTGCTATCAAGTCTATCAAATATAATTTGACGAATATTCTAGGAACGGCATTTTAGACACGCTTATACAATCCGCCATGAGTAGACGTTTCCGTAGCTGTGTTCAAAAGTAAATTTGGTTATCCGATACTTGAGTTATCGCGAAATATGTGCGGATTCTCAAACCTTAAAGATTCCATCCGCTTAGTAGGGGATAAGAGCCAAAATAACCGCAGCCAGTCTGTCACGTAAAAGCCAAAATAACCGAAGCCAGTCTGCCGCGTAAAAGCCAAAATAACCGAAGCCATCTGTTGTATAAGAGCCAAAATAACCAAAAGCCAGTCTGTCTGCCACGTAAAAGCCAAAAGCCTGGTGTGTCAGAAGCCAAAATAACCGAAGCTCATCCTGCGTGAGGATGACCTAAGCCTAGTGTGCCAGAAGCCAGTTTGCCACACCAAAGCCCGGTGATGCAGCACAAAGCAACGTTCTCGTGCACGGAGCAGCCTCCTTGATCCACCAATGCAGGATGCCTGCCCCTGGCTTCACTTGGAGTATGGATTCACAGAAACACCACGGGGTCGATGAGAACAGCCTGGTTCCACCAGTGCACATTGTGCCCCTGGGCTCACCAGGACTCATAAGGATGCCCAAGAACCATTACACGTCGTTGTCGCGATACAAATATAATAATACTATTATCAAGAGCCTGGATCCACCAGTGCACAAAGTGTACCCCTGGGCTCACCATAACTCAAGGTTCAGTTGATCACCAAGTTGATTCGAAAAGCATACTACTGTCGCCCTACTTCTCGTTCATTCGCTCGAAGTACGCTGCCAATTTCCAAGACTACTCAAGAGCTTGGATCCACCAGTGCACCTGGGTGCCCCTGGGGTCACCATAACTCAAGACACAGCTAATTCCCAGTTGATGCTGGAAAAGAAGTAATATTGTCGCCACATTTTCTCGTGAATTCACACCAAGTCAGGCTGCCAACTTCCAAAACTGCTCAAGAGCCTGGATCCACCAGTGCACCTGGGTGCCCCTGGGGTCACCATAACTCAAGACACAGCTAATTCCCAGTTGATGCTGGAAAAGAGATAGTGTTGTCGCCACATTCTCGTGAATTCACACCAAGTCAGGCTGCCAACTTCCAAAACTGCTCAAGAGCCTGGATCCACCAGTGCACCTGGGTGCCCCTGGGGTCACCATAACTCAAGACACAGCTAATTCCAAGTTGATGCTGGAAAAGAGATAGTGTTGTCGCCACACTTCTCGTGAATTCTCTCAAAGTTAGGCTGCCAAAAGAAGTAGAGTACCCTCATTAAGAATAAGTGCTCTCTCGTTAATTCGCTGACGCAAGTCCTTAAAAGTGCTTTTTGAGCACTCCAGGTGGCTAGGGAATTGAGCCACCACCCCAGCTCTTTGGCACCTGACAAGAACTGCCTTGCACTGAATAGCTTTTCCAATTTAAAACATGTACGAATTCCGAGACGACGATACTTATTCTGAGTGAACGTGGATGCGTACGCAACTTGAAGTACAAACAATATGCTCGCGTGCGTATTCCATGCGCGCGCGAATCCGGAGGTAACCGCAACACAGTCCACATTAAGAAAGCAAGCCATGCAAAAGAAGCCACTCTTAAGCCACGCAAAGTCAGGCATTCTGCCTCCGATATACGGTCTCACTGTGTCCATATCAACATACAAGCTAATTAAGGAACCAAGGAGTGTCCACAACTGTGCTATGCCCTAATCCAGCCTTCATCCATACTCAAAGAGCAACGCGCATCCGCAACGCGAGTCAACCTGCCACAGTGGGGGACCCAGACTTAGGCGTCTGGGTCCCCACCCTCAAGTGAGTAAAACTACTTCTCTATATATATATACGCTGCGCGCTTGCCCACGAATAACCCAGTGAGTGGGAAATTGGAAAAGTGCTACTGAAAAACTGTCCGTTCGGACTCTCTGATATCATATCCACATATCTGTCTCGTAACCTCCGAACTACCAGTCTCCTGTCCGCGCGTCGCGCTCTCACCTCTGCGCGGCCACCACCTGTGTCACATTATCTCACCGCCTCCTACGATCGTGCCCACGTCGTCAGTCGTCTCCCAAACATCTGCCACATGCACCATCGACTGTACTCTGCATTCTGTGTCACATCTGAAACCAACCATACACTGTCATCAACAGTCTGCATCGCGACTACGACATAAGCAAGCCAATGCCACATACGATAATCTGTCATGCGTACGTCGCACCTGTGTCACAATGTGTCACCAGCTGGACAACCCGACTTCCGTCCCATGAAAAGCCGGGGTTTGTTACACAAGATCGCCAAGCTTCGTCGGATATAAATGGTCATAAGATGCTGGTAGATTATCGAAGCTACCAAGGATGACACCTTTATTACATAATATCAGATAACAACATAAATGCTACAAATTGTGTTTTATGTTAAAATCAGAACCAGAAGCGTGGCATGACTGAAACGAATATTTGCAATGTGCGGGGTCGATGATATTGATGATTGGCATGTAATAGAACATCCTGAACTACCACTCATCAACCAGCCACCAAACAGCAGCCAAGACTTTCGCGCAATTCCACAGCCAAGGCTATAGCATCGTGGTACAATGTACAATGTGCATGCTTCTTCGATGGCCAAGACCGTGTTATTGTGGGTATCTAGCATGAAGAACTACTTACCTCATGCTCTTGATCTGCGCCTGCTGCGCCTGCGGCGGCGGCAGTGGTTGCAGCAGCAACAACAACTGCAGCTGCTGCAACCTCGGGTAGCGCCATCTATGCGTTGCACACACGCCGGCACACAACGACTTAGATAGACAACGGACTAGATTCTGACAGAACGACTACTCGATGGACAGAGCGTCTTACGAACCCTAGTAAGGGCGAAAAGCATGTGCGTTGTAAACCCTTGGATGCGCCCGAGGTGACAAAGCACTAATTCAGGTTCACGTATATAATGCATAGAAGCGATTCTCGTAAACACAATAAGTCGTTGAACGTCACTGTGGACTCAAAACAATGACCGATGTTCTCATCCGTCTCAAAACACTACCTTCAGTTTGACCTCGGATAAGCAACCTGGCGAACGGAGTGCTGGCGTGCTCCGAAACCGGACAAACATAAAGCGGAGAGAGTTGGTGACAATTTCGATTTTCAGTACAAGGAAAAATCGGGGTTTAGGTGCAATGGTGCACGCAGTCTGTGCTAGACAATCCTGGAAACATAAACGTCGAGGACGCGAGCGATTCGCCGGATCACAGGTTTAGTGAAAAACCACCTTTCAAGGATCGGTTTTTTCCTATTTGCCAAAAAACAGTTCGACAATGGCCTGGCCTTAGCGTTGAAGAGGCTGCTCCTGGCGTTCGACGTTCGTCATGCTGTCACACGCACGGAAGGGATGTCGATCATCGGTTTGCCAGGTCTGTGCAAACGGCACCGGGATGAAAAACACTACAAGTGCGAAGGAGGAGGATGGGTATGGCAACGAGGAAGCCACGCGGATCTCGGGTCCCCGCACAAGAGCACTTCAGGGAAAAGATCAACGTGCTAAAATATCACCAAACAGCCTCTTACAGGTATCGCGCAGGCTCCACTAAATAGTCACAGGCAGGCGAATAGTCGGACGGGAGGGATCCTTGGAAGAGGTGTTATCCACGGGAAATTCCACCAGCCCTGCATAGTGAAAGTATGCGTGCACAAAAGGTGCGAGCAATTGAGGTTCGTCGAGACGCGCTCATCTTGTCGACAGGACGTATATCGACTCAGTTATCGGCACGCCGGCGAGGGGCGCTATGACCGTCCCCGCTGAGCGGCGTCGCCACGAGCAGAGCAGCGGGGGCAACGTATACAAGCCGTCGGTCCACATTTATAATTAAATCGAATTTTTTCCTTGAATTAATTTCTTGCGCAGACTTTTTACATCCGCAAGAACGAACAGAACGAAGCTGACAACAACGCAGCAACCCTTCGAAGGGTGCTGCAGATATATATTGCAATATATTTGACATATGTTGCAATATATCATTAACTACATATTCATCCTATTGCATATGCATGCTTCCTGCCAAGTGCGGGCGCACATCTCATCGCTTTCTGGGATTTTCGAGTGAAGTTTCGAGTTTTGGCTCAAAACCTCCCTCAAAAATTCTGATTATAAGTATGGCGCATTCCGCTGCATTCCGTTTGAGTAACTCGCCTTTGGTTTGTATGCACGTTTCCCTTCGTGCATACAAATTTTCAGCGTGATGTGAGGTGTTGTGCTTGTGGTTGGCATCCCGCCATCTCACCGCACGCAACACCCTCTCCGGAGGAGCGGCGGCGGCCATCCCGATGCTTCAAGAAAGGTTGTCTAAGGTACCATATGATAATAATGTATTATCATATAGTACTAGCGAATATTTATTGACATACGCACGTTGCATACGCTTGATGGGCTGCCCATCTTGCGCACACTAACGGTCATAACCCTACCGCAACTTCTAGATGACGGTGTGTGGGTCAGCTAAGCACCCAAGTAGACACTTTAAGGACATATTATGCCTTCTTAGGCATATACACGTGATATGTATACCTTCGAATGTTTACTTGATTGCTGAGCTTGCCTGCGCAAGAATTGATCCTTAACACTGTGAGCCCATAGTGGGCTGTGACCGTCGACCGAACTTTGACTGAAATTTCCGAAGCCGTCGACCGTCCGATTTTCATTTTTTTGCAGAACTGAAGAGCTCTCGTCGAGGAGCTTCCATCCGTACGGTCAGAAATATTATTGGAGAAAATTTTATCGGACCGGTGGCTTGTATACAACGCTCATTATTTGTATATTCAATCGTGGTTCGTGCCCTGTCGTGCGGAATACTTGCCTCAAACCGAAAGCCTTTGCATTGAAATGTGAAGAACGTGCTATTTCACGCGGGTAATAATCCAGTTCTTGCGCGTCTTGCCGAACGTAATTGATAGTATTCCCCTTTTTTAGTTCTGCGTAAGTACATAGTATCTTAGTTTCGCGGGATCACACTGAGATCACGTCCAGGCGCGCTGTTAATCTAAGGACTTTTCGCAAGATTTACGTGCATTTCCGATCTTCAAAAAGCGCCGATGCAGGTTGTTAAGCTATTGTCGTAGCATGAAAACTATTTGTTAGCTTTTAATTTTCTCAAACGAGATCGAAGTTCGCCATGGGCGTTCAACAACGCAAGTCGAACAAGAAACATGTCCGCGCCCAGAAACAGGAGGAGGTTGAACCGCTCCCTGCCAAACCACACACCACGAAAGTCGTCATGATTTCAATATTCGCAGGCATTATTATTGCCTTTGCTGGAATGAAGGGCGTCGATCGCTACCAAAAAACAAAACCGCCGGCGTTCACATTCCCTTCTTTTGATGAGACGGGAGATTCCCTGATACAAGAGGCCGAAGGTTGGGAGCCGCATACGGTTTTCAATCGGGCGTTGAAAATCCAAGACGACGGCGGCGTCCTTCACGATGCTATAGAGCTGTATGAGATTGTGCGCAGGAAAACAGTTTCCAATCCTGCTGCAGTAAAACTATATGCAGATGCCACGGGAAACTTGGGCGCAGCATACTTACAACTGGGGGACTTGCAGAAGGCGTATGATATCTTGGCGAGCGCAGTCGAACAAGGTCTACTCACCGACTTCAAAACGCGTCTCTTTCTCAGATTCATATTTTTCTGTTACAGCATTTCCACTAGTATGCTTTGCCCTCACTGTCGGCAGTGCTTTTCACTGAGCTAACGAGCGAACCTACACTAGATATTTCCTCCCTTCTTTCGCAAGCGCTCTTGTGTGCTCTTGTGTGTTGAAGGTGATCAAAAGCAGATCAGCGCGTGAAGTGTCCAGTGCACGTGAACTCCCGCGCCGAACTATTGACCGACGCGCGCTCGCGGAGAGAGGGGCATCGCGTGCTGTCCAGGCCTGCGCGAGAAAGCGATTTTCATGAACCTGGCGTATATAGTTAACGAGAAGGACGATATCGAGAATGCGAAAGCCTTCATAGAAGAGGCGGAGCTCGCGGAGAAAGGCCTCCCTTCGAAGCTTGTCCTCCCAAATAGAAGAAAGCCACTATCGGCTCCTGAGCAAATCCCGAAGGTCACGTCGACTGTCACCGGGAAGCCGGCTGCACGCTCTAAGCCCAAGAGCTCTCCGGGACCGACGAAGACCTCAGCCAATCAGAGGCCTTCCAAGGACTCGCCCAAGGACCGGCCTCCCAACGACTCACCCGAAGACGCGCCTTACCGAGGGTCGCGCGAACTCAAATACGCCGTGATCGTGCCTGCATATGCGGCGTCCGAAACTGATGCCGCACTGTTGCTAGAATGTCTCACCGCCATTGTGCGCTCTGCGCTCGAAGTCGGCAGTGAGCTCCAGAAAAGCTTCCTGGGCGAGCTTCTGGTAGTCAACGACGCTTCGCCGGGAGGGCTGTTTCAAGCCACCTGGGATACCTTCTCGCAGCTGCCTGAGGTATTCCGCCCGCGCCGCTCCTCTCTTCTCCCAACGACCCCCAAGCTTTCATCTTGGTTCGTCTCCTCCCAACACGGCATCGCATGCGCTCTCAACGAAGGTATCCGACAGAGGGGCTTAAACTTCGTCAGAGACGAGCCACGGGGAACAGCTTGCTTCCGATATATCATCCTTCCTTAACTTGGTAGACGATCGTATTCACAAGGCATCATATCGCGAAGTTCCTCTTGTGCAACCCTTTACTACCAGGCCTCCTAATGTCCGTGAGCTCCGAGATGGGTTGCAAGCCGATCTGGCCAGGGTTGAAAAGCTTGCTTAGTATTGGCATCCTAATTTGGGGGGCCTGAAGGAACCTGGCTCGGGCATGAGGGCATGGGGGGATCTGGCTCGGGGCTGGCTGGGGGCTGGCTGGGGGCTGGGGGCTGCCGCGCTCGCCTGCAGACACAAGAGGTGAACGCCTCAGCGCGCTTCGTCATCCGCGCCCCCGTTGAGCTCCCCGAGAACTCCGGGGCGGGGCATGCCCGTAATTCAGGGGTGCGCCTTTCAAAGGGCGACCTGCTGCTGTTCTGTGATGGGGATGATCGGTGGGACCCTGGCCACCTGAGCGTGGTGCTGCCTCACTTCCTGCGGGACAAGCCTCCCATCTTCGTCCGCACCGCGGTGCATGTGCTGGGAGCACCCGGGGACCCGGTGCACCCGGACTGGCACAAGGCTCTGAGCGGCACTCTGCCCTCGAATCTCGCCGTGCGCCGTGACGCGCACCTCTTCTTCGAAGGTGTGCCACTGCTTCGCCTCCTTGGGCCGATCCGCGGACTGTATTCAGGGGATGGAGCGTATCGCGTGCCCGGCATTGCGCCTTGATGGCCCCGCATACGGGTGTGCCTGCTCCGGCAATGCACTACACACCTGCTGGTTGTGCACTCCCCACCCTCGAGGCTCATGCGGCAAACCTCCTTCTTCCCCGCAGGGTTCCCAACACATTCACGCTACAACTTTGGGCGAGACATGGAGGACATCCACTACGCCAAGATGCTCGCGGAGACGGAAGGCAAGCTCCTGGAGGAGGCGACGGTGGGCTATCGGTGGCGGCCCGGCGGGCGGCTGGACGAACAACTGGACAAGTTCCAGCAGCCTATGGGTTCCTCGCACAATGAGATTGAGCGCCGCCATCAAACTCCAGAGCGCAGGCTCGTGCCGCCCCTCCCGACCTGTGCCCCCCGCCTCGTGCTCAAGAGCCCCGCTTCAACCTGCTCTGGGTGCATCCATACTTGGGGAACTCATCTGACTTTTCTTCGGCCCGCTCTACCCCTTGTTGCCAGCCTGCCGCTTCGTTCCTGGTTCGTGAGAGGTCTAAATGCACCGCGTCGTGATGCCAGGGGCGCCGCACTCCTTCAGCGCTGCCCCGAACATACACTCAACCCGCGTACTGTGAAACCATAGCATGGGACCACCCAAAGAGGTAGGAAGCAGGGAGCACCTGGACGCCGCCATCGACCAATGAAATCATAGCATGGGACCACCCAAAGACGTAGGAAGCAGGGAGCACCTGGAAGCCGCCATCGACCGCGCTTCAAGCACGCCGGGGGCAGCACGCGGGTGAGAAATGGCGGCGGCAGCAGCCATGCCAGCCACTACGCATTGATCAGGCAAAGTTGCCCAGGGCAGGGGGCGGATTCTCGGGCGCAGATGGTACGTGACCAACGCGATGCACTTCACGGAGGTCTTCAAGATGTACCTCAACGGCAAGGGCTATGCCCAATACAAGCGCCTTCCGCTTCCGTCACGGCCAATGGACGCCTTCATGCAGCCACTGATGGCCCGCGCGCCCTGGTTGGATGAGACGAGGTGCGCTGGGGATTCAACGAGGGGCGATGCGGCGCCACTGCCCCCTCTGGGAGCCCTCAAGCTGGGGATTCAATGAGGGGCGATGCGGCGCCACTGCCCCCTCTGGGAGCCCTCAAGCTGTGGCAGCTCTCATCCAGATCTCGCACAGCGCGCTGCGGTTCCTGCTAGATTCTGAACGCTAGGTGGCGCCGGGATCTGCCAAGTTGCGGATTTCGTCAGGGAGGTTCTTCCGCCATGTGTCGCCGAGGTCTGCCACCTGTATCTCTGCTATTTGTGCGCGCGGAGTGTTCTATGACCTTTGTTCAACAGCGAATGCCGCGCGCCAGCTGTCAGCAAGATCCTCCCCTCTCGAGCGGGCGCATGCGAGGGCTTCCTCCCGCGCCGCCTGCCATGGCCTGCAGCATCGAGCCCAGTGCGAGGAATATTCCTGTCGCGCCGCCTGCCATGGCCTGCAGCATCGAGCCCAGTGCGAGGAATATTCCTGTCGCGCCTCGTGCCATGGCCTGCAGCATCGAGCCCAGTGCGAGGAATATTCCTGTGGCAGGTTGTACCATGGCCTGCAGCATCGAGCCCAGTGCGAGGAATATTCCTGTGGCAGGTCGTACCATGGCCTGCAGCATCGAGCCCAGTGCGAGGAATAGAGGAATACTTCTGTGCCAGCTGGAACGGAGTGCTTCAACCGCGATTGCTGCGTGAGAGTAAGTGCTGTACCAGCTGGCTACAGACCTCCACCTTGAGTGCCATGGGAGGAAGATGTCGCTGGATGAGCGCCGCTGATATGACCTTCCCCGCCCGTGCCCCTTCCCATCACCTGGGTCCTCCCCTTGCCCTCTCCCCGCTGTCCCCAGCGACCTGTATGGTGTGATTCCGTACGCAGGAGCGGCCATGGGGAGTTGGGATGAGGTGGAGGCGGCCACACAGAGGGCCTTCGCGATGGGTCTTGGGCGGCCGCGCACGGTGTACGTGGCTCCGCAGAGTGAGGATGTGCTCCAGCAGGGCGCGCGCGTGTGGATGAAATTCCCGCCGGGGGCGCTTGCCCAGTGCCGCACCCCGTGCGTGTGGCTGCAAGACGCTGAGGTCCGAGGGCCTCCCCCAGACCGCGCTCTGATAGGACCCCCCTGTGGGGTAGGCGGGGAAGACCTTAGGGTTCCGTGAATATTTGGTAAAGGGAGGCATGCGGACGCCCGCACCCAGGGGACCTTGGGGGGACTTGACGATGGTGGGGGCGTGGCCTTCTGCTCTGCTGCTGCGACTGGTTGTGGTGGAAGATGGGCTTCCCAGGTGGCCAATCAGGATGATGGAGTATCGCTTGCGCGCGCCAGCTGGTTGCTAAGTGCCTTGGCCAGAAGGGGGCAGACTGGGACCTGCGCTTGGGCGGGACGAGGCGCGACCAGGTGATGAACGAGATCGACGTCGTGCTGCACTACTGCGGCAACGTGCTGCCGCCGCTGCCGGAAGATCTCCCAGCAGACACCTACATCCCGCATTTCGCATACTTCTGTGCGGAGCAGCTCCCTGACCGGTGCGAGCGACCAGCAGGCGTTGGCCTGTGGCAGCTGTCGGTGTGCTATTGGCAGTCGGGAGCGCGGAATGTGAATCTGCTTGTGGCGAATGGCTCGGTCTCGGCTAGATGCGCGGCACAGGCAGTGGCTGCTCATGTTGTGCCTGCATGCTTCGCTGCGTCTCCGGCGTCCTCGCCGGCTTGCTGGTGATTGGCCTAGTGATGTGCTTGGGCCGCCCCGGCAGCCCTCCCTGTGGAAGCCCTTCAGCGATGAAGGCTTCGACCTGGGCGAGCCGCCCGGCACTGCATAGCGGCCTGGTGTGGCACGGAACGTGACGGCCATGTGTCCGGCTGCGCCTCTGTCACTGCTGGCGCAGGTTCCAGGAAGTGGACTTGGGCCAATACGATCTCACTCTAACGCAGAGTCTGAGCAGCACCATCCCACAGCTGTACATCCCACCGCCCGCGGTCTGGAAGCAAGCCATGGAGCAGTACCCCCCCCTCCTCAACCCCGATGCGGGAAGCGCGCAGCTCGCCCTCTTCCTGTCCAACAACGCGACCAACTGGCGCTTCTGCACCGCCGGCAAGCCACGCTCCTCCCGTGCCTCCACGTGTCATTGTGTGCTTGGCTCGGAAGTGAGTTCGGATGAGGGGCCCTTGTGAGGAATATTCCTCGAGGACCCCTTGTGAGGAATATTCCTCGAGGATCCCTTGTGAGGAATATGGGGGATCGGGGGCTGTGCAGGGGAGGAAAAGTGCTGGGGACGTCTCAGCTACCTCGAGGAATTAATGGAGTTCATATCAATCGATTCTTTTGGCTCGCTGCTGCACAACAGGTGCCCAAAACAATACCCTCCCCCCTCCCTCCGGGTCCTCGCAGTGGGAACCTGTTAGGCATGCCTGGCTGCCTGGCAGTGAGGAAGGAGGCCGTACCCGTCTGTCTGGGCGGACTGCGAGCGCTGTGCAGCTACCCGGCATCTGATCGCGGCGGGTGCGGACTTTGTCCAGGGATATGCTGGAGATCCTTCCGACGGAGACCGAAGCCAAACCCACCTGGGCGAAGGACACGCCGGCGCCGGTGAAGCCATTTGCTGAAGGCGAGCGCCTCCCCCTCACCGCTTAGGCTCACCAAATCCACTGGGGTGCCGAGTGCATCCCTTAATGCGAACGCGGATGGTGCAGATTCGGGCGTGAATGTTCCTGTGATGCGAACTCTTGGCCAAGCCCGCCACCGAAGCAAAGGCGCTTCATCCTCGGAGCGCCACGTCGCCCGCCTCGGCATCCGTGCCGATGCCCCTTTTCGCAAATGCACACGCTCAACTCCACTTTGTGTGAAGTGATCGAGCGCCATATACCAGCATCACGAAAGGGCGCATGCCATCGCCGCATCATCCTCGTGGCGTGCCGATGCCCTGCACCGCCGCGCCCCAGGGATCCCGGGGGTGAGGGAGGTTCAAGGCCCCAGGGATCCCGGGCGTGAGGGAGGTTCAAGGCCCGAGGGATCCCGGGCGTGAGGGAGGTTCAAGGCCCCAGGGATCCCGGGCGTGAGGGAGGTTCAAGGCCCCAGGGATCCCGGGCGTGAGGGAGGTTCAAGGCCCCAGGGATCCCGGGAGTGAGGGAGGTTCAAGGCCCGAGGGATCCCGGGGGTGAGGGAGGTTCAAGGCCCGAGGGATCCCGGGGGTGAGGGAGGTTCAAGGCCCCAGGGATCCCGGGCGTGAGGGAGGTTCAAGGCCCCAGGGATCCCGGGAGTGAGGGAGGTTCAAGGCGCCAGCGCTTCACAGGTGACAAGGTGCGATGCATACATCACGGGCGCTACCCCTTCACGCTCGCCTTTGAGAACAACGAGGAAGAGGACTACGTCACGGAGAAACTGTATGAGCCGCTGCTGGCGGGGTCCGTGCCGGTGTACTGGGGCGCCCCAAATGCCGCCGCGCTGGCGCCGGCGGGCTCTTTCGTGGACGCCCGCGCGGTCGGTGGGCCGAAGCAGCTGGCGGAGCACCTGCACGCGCTGCTTGCCAACCCCGCGGAACTCGAGGCGCTTCACGCGTGGCGCTCGGACGCAGACGAGATGGCTCGGGTTCACACTCTAGCAAGCCGAAGCATGTATCTGCACGAGGTGCAGTCCCCACCCACTTGGCCGTCTCTGCATGCGCGTGACCAGGAAATCCGGGCTGAGGTTGGCGTGTGTGATCAAAGTCAACATGTGCGCATGGAGTCTCTCTGTCCCCCTCCTCCTTAGAAGCCGAGGCCCTCGTGCATTGGTTGATTGATGCACATCAATCAAACACAATCCATTGCCATCTCAGCATATAACACCTGCTCTTAAATTAGGGCGCTACGGTGGTTCCATCTGATCGTGTAGCATCTGCTCTTAACTTAGGGCGCTACAGTATTCCATCTGAGCATGTAGCATCTGCTCTTAGCTTAGGGCGTTACGATAGTTCCATCTGATAGCCTCCTTTGGGTGTCAGGCTTCGGGCGCTACCGGAGCTCCACCCAGGAATGCCATTTCCTTGCCAGGCTCTGCCTGGCTCCTATCCACCACCAGAAACACTCCAAGGACTCTGAATCTAGCTGTTGTATGAATGCACAATGGCATTCTCTCTATCCTCGGACTATGCTTACTGCCGACCTGCTCATTATCTTCGGGCAATAAATGCAGACTTTGCCTGCAGGATGTGGCAGCATCTTGTTGCCGCAGCCGAGACCACCCGGCCCTCTGCAGCCTGCATGCAGTATGCAGCAGGAGAGGGTGGGACCTTGGGGTGCATTCCTGTAACAAGAGGGTGGGACCTCAGAACACATACATATTTGCATATAATGTCGGGGTAGCCCGACATACATCCCTGCATGCTGTGCTGCGCAGCGATGGGGAGGCGTGCTTTGACAACGCAATACTGCACGATGCACTGACGGCGCTGGAACTACTGGTTTGGTGCTGGTCCCTGGTCATCGCAGGTGGAAGAGGTCGTGATGACATCCCCGAGTAACGGTGAGGAATATACGGTTGCAGGAATGAACAATCCAAAGAAAACCCGCACGGGCCGTGTCGAGCCATACTTCAACCCATGCCACATATGTGACAATCTCCCACCTCCAAAGCTGGCTACCTAATACGATCCATGTAGACTGGGCTCCAGGGTGCTTGCTGATTGGCGGTGCACGGTAGCAAATTGTATACCCAACTTGAATGCATGCAAAATGCAATGAATGCACAGCCGCGCTAACAACTTTGCAGCCTTTATCCGACTGATGCTCATTTGAAATAGTATTGCGGGAATCAGTGCTTTCCTGCCAGTAAATGACTACAAGTATAATAACTGTACGCTATTTAGGATATCAGTTTAAGATGCATGTGTAATGATATTGTAAAACCCTTTACCGCTAAATTGCTAGTGCTACCGTCAAATTCACGTACTGCGTCCCGAACCTCGTCATGCCATGCGTTAATATGACGTATTAAGTGTGCATGTACCGGTGCTCCACCGAAAGTATGATACTGGATGACCTCATTGCATCATACCAATGGTGTGCATGTACCGCGGTGCTTCACTGCACGTATGATACTGGATGATCTCATTGCATCATTCCAATGATGATCAAATGCAACAGATTGGAAGTCCCGTGTGCACATGAGATATATTCAGCATGAACTCCCCCGGGATTCTACCACACTATGCGCATGTCTCGAAACATGCGATATATATATATATATACTGATATATATATATATCGTACGCTTTGAAAATCTACACCTGATTGGGGCTCTGGGGCGACGCTGCAAGGCCGTGGATTTATTATTGTAGCCGAGGGATTATTATTGTTCGGTGGAGCATCGTCGTAGTGCACTACACGGCTATACACATGCTCGTGTAGTATCCGGCAGGTGGCGCCTAGCAGTAGCTTTACCTTATTATGTATGACATGACACCCAAACGTCTATATCCGGCTGAGAGTTGCTACTCAGTGGAGAACATGAACGAAGGGTAATAATAAACGTGGACATGAGTTGTGATCCAGTCTAGGGATTGCCTGTGGGTATTGACGTGGTAGAGGCCTTAAATACAGTACTGGCACTAACAGGCCGACAACTTAATTTCAGCATGTTATACTTCGGTCTTAGACCGAACATCCTATCTAGCCGTCTGAGTCCCCTGCTGTTAACGATGTTGTTATAGCTTGGATAAGCTTATCACCACCAAGTGATACAACGGTGCCGAATCCTGTCAAAAACAGTTGAAGCAGAGCCAAGTCTGCACGCATACCTGATCAAACGGCCAATCAAACCCCTGTTGTAAGGAATTTGATGCTGTCAAACCAAAATTTGGATGCATTGTGGACAAAACATTGTGCGAGACACCACACATGCCCAGATGTGCGAGACACCACACATGTTTCGGGCCTCGGATATCTTACAAGAGGTCGAAATGCTCAATGTCCTACTCTAATGAGAAAGCAGAGGACACGTTGCGGCAAAGCTGATTACCAAATAATGTGATCGGATGATCCCGATCCAGCACCATAACGAATTCCCTGGCTTTTGTGAGCGCCTCCTCTGTGCTCTGGAGCTGGCTCGTAAACCTCTCCGCCACACCTGGTGACCTCCATAAGCAAACCTCATCGGAATGCTATCCATATTGCCCTCGCCTTCCACAAGCTTCGTGTGCTACCGTGATAAATGCTTGTAGCACCCTTGCAATCTACAAACCTAGAATGGGCCTCGATGCCGCGAAAACGTGAAAATGATTAGCCACAGAATGCGATTCTGCAGGAGGCGACGAGCTGTGAGGCAAGGGGGATGCGCTCGATACAGCAGTCGGCAAGCCAGTCCCATATGATGCGAATAGGTGAGTGCATCTTTGGCAAACCATCCACGGCATCACCACACCTGGGATCAGGCTGAGCCGCTGCATGCGCTCAGCTTGTCTGATCAGTTTGGCTTCGTACTCCCTTGCCTGGCCATTGGCCTGCCAGCAGCAAACCCAAAGCCCGCCCCCTTCGCTAGTTTATCTGACCCAAAGCCCGCCCTTCGCTAGTCAATCTGACCCGAAGCCTGCCCCCTTCGCTAGTCAATCTGACCCGAAGCCCGCCCTTCGCTAGTCAATCTGACCCGAAGACCGCCCCTTCGCTAGTCAATCTGACCCGAAGCCTGCCCCCCTTCGCTAGTCAATCTGACCCAGTCAGGCTTCCCCTCACCAACCAAAGTGCCGCACGCCTCGTGTCTGCTCACCCGCAAATCTCATCCAAGGCCAGCCTACCCTTGCCACTAATCTCACCCAGGAACCGTCTCTCCGCCAATCAGGGCGGCCTACCCTTGCCACCAATCTCACCCAGGAACTGTCACTCCGCCAATTGCCCCTGAGGCTCACATCCCCTTATCTTCTTGCAAGCATGCTATCGTCAGTACTAGCGGTAAAGGTGCGATTTAAACACGAGCCTTCGAAACTGCGAATAGATCAACGATGTAACATCCCCCTTTTCAGCCGCCGCGGCCCGTGGAGCACATGCCCAGCTGCCTATTGCATATGCATCTGTGGGCGGCTTCACTGTGAATACAACATGTGACGCCGGCGAGAGCATACGAAGTGCCCGTATAATATGGCCAGCGACATCAAGCCCAGGCTGCACATCATGATCAGCATCACCAGCAGCAGTTGCGATCTGCACATCCGCTCCACCATCCTCCCATCAGCCCCCGTAATTTCTCAGCTCACATAAAGACAGAGCTAAAGATAGAGCAGCAAACACGCATGAGAGCACTCGGAGCAGCCTCCTCCTCCGCCTGGGCCTCACAACCCCACAGATATGGCACGGGCCCACATCCGATCCGATCTTCTCATCAACATGCAAACGGGCCCTGACCGCCTTTCCTTGGCTCGGATGCAGAGCAATTTAGGGTGCTCGCTGCGGAGGCCGGAAGGGGTCGTACGCGGGGATGAGACGCTCGCCGAGGACCGTGATAGCGCAATGGAGGATCAGCGCGAATGTCAGAAGCCAGGCGAGCACCAGCGACAGCTGCAGCCTGGTCTGCAGCTCCTTTTTCCAGCCCTGCCGCAGAGCTCCGCCATCCATCACGTGGCTGAAGCAGTGTCATTAACCACTGAAGCAGCGACCGAAGCGCCATGCTGTATCCGCCCGCGGGTCGATGCCATGCCTGGATTCACTTGAAAATGCCGGGGACAGGTGGCCCGCAAGCGCCCTGATTGGCTATGCGATTGACGAGGAGCAGACAGGGTTCCCGAGGGGCCAGCTTGCGCCGAGGCGGGAGTCGGGCACCGGCTCTCACCTGTAGAATCCGGCGGCACGCAATCCAGCCGAGCACCGAATCGCAGTGGGTCACATCCAAGGGCGGCGCCACGGTGGACGCCTGAGTGGATATTCATTCACCCACCCCCCCTCAAGTTTCAAGCTTAGGAGAGTACACGGGTCGCACGCGCAGACTACAAGGTGACCTGCGCCAGTACCGCAAGAGGTACATAGATGATTAGAGACGCCTTGTGGATCCAAATGACATGGTACATTCATACCGTTCGATGCACTTCATGGTTGTTTTCAATTGGTTGTTCTCATGGTTGTTTTCACCACCCTTCATTGCAAGCCTTATATCTCTCTCTCTCTCTCTCTACCCTTTTTCTGCAGGAGACGAAGGGCTGGAGGGGCGGAGGCTGCGAGGCCGTGAATAGCCGGAAGCGCGTTCTCAGTGCAGCGCCGACGTGACTCCGCGACCGGCAGGTGGCGAGGAATAGCAACGGACCGATGCGCCGTCCTCCGTGACAGTTGGCACATTCAGCATGTCGCCCAGTTTCTTGTTGAACAGAAAGCGTCGCCTGTTTGGCCACACACCAATTCACCTCCTGTCATGAAGGTGTTTTGGACAACAGTGCATATGCACCCGCGGTCTGGGAGGTCCTGGACCTCTGGTCCAGCTTTTGCGTGTCTGTAATATCGATGCAATATGACATAGCAACGAATCCGTCCTGACTGCAGCGGAGCTGGCCTGATTAGCTCAGATCATTGGTCAGCAGCTACACGTGCAAAAGGTCCAACTCGCGCGGTTGACCTCAAGATTTATTGCTCGGCAGGTGGACCCCTGCAGGCCGTATCACTGGCGGACAGCTGGGCGTCCATACTTCATATCGTTGATCGCGACCATCATGAAGTTCACAATGATCATCGTGTAGTAGAGAAAGAGGAGTATCTGCATGATGGGCAAGATGATGAGAATTGGGCTCTTGGTGCTGAAGATGCTCCGCGGGGGAGTGTAATCACCGTAATCCTCCACGTATTCTGCACCAAGGCTGCAGGGTTATTAGTACCAGTGCGGTCGAGCCCATCCGCAGGTGTGGGAGCGTCAGGTACTCAAGATCCTCTCTTGTCAGTGGTATATTATCCCTCCGATCATGCCACTTCGCGAGGAGACGGTTGCCCCCCCCACTCTGCACGCGAAGCCTCGGGCAGGGGGTGTTCCCTCTCCCCGCATCGTGCAGCCTGGGGTCCAGCCCATCTTACTGCTCTTCACCTTGCAACCTGGGACTCCACCTTCCCCCTCTCCACTCTCCATCGTGCAGCCCCCTCTATATCATGCAGCCTGGGGCCCACTCCCCTCATCGTGCAGCCCCCTCTATATCGTGCAGCCTGGGGTGCTCCCCACTCCCCTCCCGTGCAGCCCCCTCTATATCATGCAGCCTGGGGCCCCTCCCCTCCCCCTCCCCCATCGTGCAGCGCCCTCCATGCAGCCTGCAGCCCTGGGGCGCCCCGCTCCTCCCCATCGTGCAGCCTGGGGCCTCCCCTCCCCATCGTGCAGCACCCTCTATAACGTGCAGCCTGGGGCCCTCCCCCTCCCATCGTGCAGCCTGGGGCCCTCCCCTCCCCATCGTGCAGCGCCCTCCATATCATGCAGCCTGGGGCCCGCTCCCCTCCCCATCCTGCAGCCTGGGGCCCACTCCCCTCCCCATCGTGCAAGCTGGGCTCGCTCCTCGGACCTTGGAAAACTGCGCGCTGCAGGACCGGGTAAAGGCCCATCATCATGGAGATCATGTTGACAGCCAGGCGGTCCATAGTCACACTTTGAGCGGTCTCCTCGCAGCAGCTCTCAATCAAGGCCACACAGATCGCCCGCACCGACACAAGTCCAGCCGTCTCGTCAAATACTATGTCGTCATCGTCACCTTCGTCGCTCCCCTTCTTCTGCACATCCGCCCTCCCTCTCGGAGATCTGCCGATTTGCGCCGAAAAGATTCCTTCAAATCCACACGTGGACCTCTCATCACAACTCCTCAATCCCTGGACCGTACATCAGCCAAGTCCATTTCAACCAATGAGAATCGAGGTTCGGTTTGGTGGACACCTCGAGGGGCCCCATTGGCAGCCTTCATTAGGGTTGGCTGCGTATAATCATGATTCTTTAAGACCGACTCATTTCAAGCGGAACCGGCGGTGATGCATAGGCCACAGCGATTTATTTGTTTTTAGAGGAAAGCTAATATGGAATCCCAGCGTCGAACGGCGCTTTTCATTGATTGGCTGCCAAGCATGACGTCTCAGCGTCCAATGGCGCTTTTCATTGATTGGCTGCCAAGCATAACATCCCAAGGTCGAAGGGCGCTTTTCATTGATTGGCTGCCAAGCATAGCATCCCAGCGTCGAATGATACTTATATTTTCAGCCAAGCTTAATTTGCATTGCCCATGGGAACTGCCTGGCCCGTGGTCACATCAACTCTCAAAGTGTGGTAACTGTGGCCCATATGTGCTGTAGTGATTTATGCCGCAAAGGACGACCCATAAAGATCCCATCCAGAGCCCATCGAGAGCCAATGGAGAGCCCATCGAGAGCCCATCGAGAGCCCATCGAGAGCCCATCGAGAGACCATCGAGAGACCATCGAGAGCCCATCGAGAGCCCATTGAGAGCTCATTGAGTGTGCACCAATCGTCAATTGATAGCCAAAGTGCACCATCTGACATCGTGCATTTGCAAAGCCACGGCCGCACTCGGTGAAACTGCCTATCATACCATCTGGTTTTGCAGGCTCGGGCCCAAGAAGATCTTCCACCATTCGACATGCCTCACGTCAAAGCGAACAGGCATCTGGCGCGCGAGCGGTGTTGCTGTCCCACCATACAAGCCCACCCCAAATCGGAGGTTAGACCCGCACTCCGCATCCACTCCCTCTCTCGGAGCCTCCCCCCCCACTCCTCGATTGTTGCGGCTCGCGGCAGGAGATCACCAACCTGCTCGAACTTCAGCCTGCATCGTGGATTCCATCCGCAAGGGTAACGCTGGACTGAGCCACGTTCTAATCTCCAGCGACTCCCTCAAATATTTTGCATCCTGCACTCATCCGCAGTCCGATGTCATCAACTTCGATTGATCGAACAGGGGCCAAAACTGCTTCCTCACATCGACTTTCATTCACAATCGCGTATGCCGTCGCAGCATCCATCCAGCCAATGCGCCCAAAAGTTGTGAGCCGAGCTGCTCATCCGCCCTGCAAACTACCGAAGGGTTCATCCACCCTTCATCTTCACCGGTCTTCACCGATGCGGATATCCGATCTTAGGTTTAGAAGTTGGAGCAAACGCACAAGGCACCGGCATGCGTAGTGCAGAGAGAGGAGAGAAGGGAGGTGACGCGCACACAGCTTGATTCAATGTAAAGAATGCCTCATATTCCTCTTTGGGAAGTTGACCATATTTAACCCCAATCAAAGAGACTCGGAAGAAAAAGAACGCGTCCAGAATGCCCATCTGAATGATGAAATCAGTGCCGTACTCTTCCTCTGCACAAAGGAAACCTCGCTTAGATTGGCATCACACATCAAAGCGTCATACATGAAACCCAGCCCATGGGAGCCCATGGGAGCCCATCGAGAGCCCATAAGAGCCCATGGGAGCCCATGGGAGCCCATGGGTGCCCATCGAGAGCCCATGGGAGCCCATGGGTGCCCATCGAGAGCCCATGGGTGCCCATCGAGAGCCCATGGGAGCCCATCGAGAGCCCATGGGAGCCCATGGGAGCCCATGGGAGCCCATGGGAGCCTTGCCAACAAGGTTCAAAGGCCGCCACAGACAATCAAAGCTGCCACCAAACCTTCTTTTACCCTAAACATGGCCACCCCTACATCATGGTGACAAGTTGATGCTATCAACAAAGCAGGGCCGCCCGCAGGGAGCAAACATTAGTGATCATGACAAATTGCACGGCGTCGCATCCGCAGGCGCCTTCGTGACGGCATCGCATCCGCAGGCGCCATTATGGCAGCATTGCATCGGCGAGTATCATCGTCACGGGATTCCATCGGTGGGCGCCATCGTCACGTCATCACATCAGCAAGTGTCTCGTCAACGTCACGTCATTACATCGGCAGGCGCCATCATCACGGGTATCACAACGGCAGGTGTCATATCCGCAGGCGCCTTTGTGACGTCCTTGCATCGGCCGGCGTCATCATCACGGCATCGTATCAGCGGGTGAAATCGTCGCATCATCGCATCGGCAGGTGCCTCGTCATCGTCGTCATCACCTCAGCAGGCGTCATCGTGACGGCATCACAATAGCAGGCGCCATCGTCACGTCATCGCATGCGACGCAGCACGGGCTGGGAATGCATTTACTGTCAATGACCTTCGGAGGCACAATTAGTAAGCTCATTCCAGCTACTACCAGGTCGCATCTCAGCTGGCAGGACTGTCTTTTCCCAAAGGGACCTGGGCCTCGAGTTTAGGCTGGCGGAACAACGCCTGGAGCTAAGCCTGGGCCGACAGCAGGAGATCAGGATCTGTGGATAAAATCGAAAATCGCGGATGTGGTAAGCCGGACGAACTTTGGGAGTAGAAGAGCCCGAAAGGTCAAAGAAGCGCTACAGGCTAAAGGACTCTAGCCGACTCAGATCAAAGAGTCCAAAACATGCGACCAAATGCAAGGCAACCCCTCTTTCTGGGGCATCATGCAGCTCGGTCCTCATCATCCGGGCATCCGGGAGCACAGACTTGCTTGGCGAGGTGATGTAAAGCGAAACGCCTGAGGAGTAAGTCGCACCTACAGCCTCGACATTAGCAAGCACCAAAATATTGAACAAATTGAGCAACGCCAGCATCATGACATTTGGATCGATATACGGGGGCGCAGCGAGGCGGATGCCCATCGCTTTCAATTCCTGTCAACAAACTCATGCGCACGCACTCATCAGTTGATCGCGGCTTCTCATTCACCAGAACCGCCAGCTCGGAGCACTTCGGAAGTAACCCGAACCACGATCTTGCCGGAGGATCCAGGACCATGCATCGGTGATCAAGTATGGCTGCTCTTCCGGCAGAGGCCATTTGCCCACGTGTGCTGAACAATTATGCTCCTACGCAATAGGAGCAACCACGTTCATATCCCTGAGGCCGCAAGCACTTGCCGGCGAGTCGCCAAGGAGCGCGGTGGAGCTCCCACTGCGAGGTCACCCCCGCCGAGGCCGCAGCGGGGACCCACGCGAAGGCAACTACTTGAGTGCAAATGAAAGAATGAATCAATGGAGTGGTGTCAGATGGCGCGGCATGGCGTGAGTGGACGCAACAAGATATCAGGATGGCGTGACGTGGCGTGAGTGGACGCAACAAGATATCAGGATGGCG
>LGRX02018354.1:0-15443 GCA_001247695.2 Cymbomonas tetramitiformis | reverse complement strand
CTTTTCTTTATTTTCTTCTTTATTTTCTTTCTTTCTTTCTTTTTATTCTTTTTATCTTATTTGTTGTTTTTGGTTGTGTAACATTAACTTCACAGTCTTATATTCCACTGTTTTATTTCATGACAAACTCTGGCTTCTAGCCTAGAATTACAATCACTTGTCCGATATAATGTCTGGTCTGAAACCTAATACATCTATATCCTTATGTATAGTCTTGGCATTCAGCCTAATACTAACATGTAAAACTTGCTCTTAATTTCGCTTGATCAACACTAACTGAGGTCCACTTTTCCAAGCTTCCCTTTCAACATGTTGCTCTCTAACAATCACTAGCAGGATTCCTGTATTGACATCTGCCATCGACCAATCATGTGCACATATATGCCTGATTCTGGTACTCCTCCACCAATCATCAGGCAGATCACGATACTCTTGTATTGCCATTGCAGATCTTTTTCTGGAATCCACCAGATCCTCAATATAATTATTGTCATTGCAGATCTTCTCCTGAAATCTGCCTTGTCATCAATTATTTCTTCCCCATTATTCGCGAATGTGTCATACAGCTGTGACCGGCATGCAACAAGGCCCTTGCAGCATGCAACCACCCGTCACCAGCATGCAACCTGGCATGCAACCAGACATGTAACCAGGCATGCAACCAGGCGTCTGCAGCATGCAACCACCCATCGGTAGCATGCAACCTGGCCTCTATAGCATGCAACATCTCATCAGAAGCATGCAACCAGGCATCGGAAGCATGCAACCTGGCATCTGTAGCATGCAATCCCGGCATCCGTGAGTATGCAACCTCGCCTTCGTAGCATGTGCACTCATATCCGGGAAGATGCAATCAGGTGTATCCGTGAGGTACGCAAAGATTATCAGAAATATAACCAGGGCACAGCGCGTAACCCATCTGGAAGCATGCAACCCTAGCATCTGTAGCATGCGACCAGGCATACGCAGTATGCAACCAGGCCTCTGCAGCATGCAACCACCCATTGGTAACATGCAACCAGGCCTCTGTAGCATGCAACGCCTCATCGGAAGCATGCAACCAGGCATCCGTAGCATGCAACCAAGCATCGGAAGCATGCAGCCAGGCATCTGTAGCATGCAACCACTCGTCGGCAGCATGCAACCAGATCTCTGTAGCATGCAACCCCTCTGCTCGTACCTCCCGGTACAATAACTCCACTATCTCTAGCGTAAATCGGCGGACCCTGTTATTTGGCTCCTCGCTCGCGCGCAAACGACTTGCATGCGCGTTAACCCTGCTCACATCAATCGGGTTGTGCACTCGAAGGACGTACATATACGCACCTGAAAAGAACCGGCCAGGAAACCTGCAGGGGTTCGGCTTTGGGGCGACGGGCAATGGGGGATGGGACACCCCTTACACTGGGGGGTAATGTGAGATCTGGCAGCTGCTGACTGGCTCCCGGCTTGCTGCCCTGAGTTCACTGAAGGGGAACGTGATGCAGACGCAGTAGGTTGGGAGGAGGATGCCTCCTGCCACGGGGAAAGGGCAGTAGCCACAGTAGAGCCAGGGCATGTGAGAGTACCAGCAGCGTTGTCGTGAGGTGCAGCAGTCCCCTGCAGGTAGCTGTTCCCTGCAGGATCCGGGTTGGGCACCTGGGCGGCAAGCCTGGCTGCTTCTGGGGTCACACCTCGTTGCTGCACAGTAGTGGCTGTTGGGAGTTATCCCGGGATCAGAAAACAGTACAGGAGGGGGTTGTTGTCCATCATCTCCCTGGTCACTATCCTCGTCCAAGTTCAACTGCAACGCAACTTCCCTTCTCACCTCAGGAGAGGCAAACTGCACACGCAGCGAGTTAGCAGGCTTGCGTTGGGAGGGGGTATTCGATACGTGGGTAACCCGCTGACATCTGAGGAAGATATTTCAGCAGCCACTTCAGCTGCCAGCATACTGTCCTCGACTTCTGGAGGTCGGTAACGTACCATCTGGTGAGGACGCATGCGACAGGGCTGCAGTCGCGCCGTTCCCTGTTGCCATCGCTGGACCCAGCATAGGTCCCGGGGCCTCCGCTGGGAGTGGCCAGGGGCGTGCCACTGCAGAGCTTCAGCGTCCGTTTATCCAGGGCACATGATTGTACCCACGATCCTTCAGGAGGAGGAGGGTACGGCGTGTACCCATGGGCCCCGTAAAAAGGAGCAGGAACTCCTCCAGTGGAGTAACCTCCTCCCACACTGTAGGGGGTAGGTACCACTGGCAGCCCCGCCCCGTGCCCGAACCCCTCCATCACTCGGACTGAAGGAAGCTGGAGTAGCTGCTGATGGTGGAATGTGCTGGATTTGGCACGCCGACAGTGTCATCGTCATCTGTGTCATCACAGATATGGCTCGACTACTATGACTTCTTCACTGTCATCAGCGCCATCTCCGATATCGACTTCGGTAGTCAGACAGTTCATAGCATCTGTCATTTCCACACCTGACACCTTAGGGGCTGTCATCACATTCTTTCGGCGGAAGCTATAACACATCGTATTATCTTGTGTATAGCTTCAAAGTTTCACGGTTGACATATGCGAGCGTAGCACCCGGCTTGTAGTGCTTCACTGTGTGTTTGTTTTCACAGAATGCTGAAGGCAACTCCCTCGTAAGGCAGGGCGTAGATGAGGTAGCATAGCCATTTTGTAGCTACCCCCCCGGACATTTTGTTACAAAATGGTCGCCGTATGCATTTTTGTAGCTATAGCAAAATTGAGATTATAGCTATATACAAAATTGAGAGCGGTATGCCATTTTGTAGCTAGCTACAAAACTGATTTTCAGCTATAGCTACAAAAGTTCCGAAACCGATATTAAGCTAGGGGGGACACAAACGAATAGTGCCGCGATTATGACTTGAAATACAAACTTATCAAACAAATAGTACCACGAGAATGATATGCAACGCAGTTTATGAGACCGTTAGTTGGATGATGTTACATAATTATATGCATACTAGCACAGGCAAACAGTTATAGCAAGCAAGCATTCAAGAAACATTCACAAATTACACCTTAAGATATGACATAATTAATATTGTTTATACATTCGTTCTAGACTAGGCTTCTACTTGAAGAATTCACCGGTCCAATGCAACAGGTGAAACTGGCCTACTAAATTAGCAACAGGTAGAATATCAAAATCTATAACGTTTCCCGCCTGCAACGCCCGAACACGGAATCTGTCAGCACGTTAGGAATCGAACCCGATATACCGACAGCCGGTACTTCGTCCTCGGGTGGGAGTTTACACGCCACACGTTTTAATTTTAACAGCAGGCCATGGCCAATTCAACAGGAAAGTGAAATTACTAGAAAAATCAAACTGCGCAAACAATGCAGGGTAACGGAAGTCAACGCCGCCAGCAACGTTGCTGGCGCGGCTTCAAAAGAAGCACCGCGTCAACACAGCAACCTGCAAAAATACGAAACGCTGGTCAGTAAGGATGTTGGGAATTGAACCCAAACCGGCGGGCTGTAAAGAATCCCGCCGGTCTCCGAGCATCCCATCAATTTAGAAGGGCTAGTGGGAAAGACGGATGCCGCCAGCAGCATTGCTGGCGGCTTCAGAAAAGACACAGCCGATACACGGCAACCTGCAAAAGAAAATCACTGCTCAGGAAAGAAGACTTCCTGTTGGGAATTGAACCCAAACCGTCAGGCGAGATGTAAAGACGCTCGACGGTCTCCAAGTATCCCTATATCGCAGGAAATCAAAATCGGTTGCTGGCGGCATGTGGCTCATGTGAGAACATCGCAGGAAGGCCCTCCCGCCGGGTTCCACGCATGCACACGAAAACAAGGTCAATATGAAATATCGACAAAGAAAAGTAGCGCGCAAAAATCATTGGTCAAACAAAAATACAAGCCGCTCAGACAGCAGGTAGGCGCAAGATGAGAGCTTGAAGAAGAATGAAGACGTTGCCGACCAGGATCATACCATATCCATTTGTGTCGGGGCCGCGCCGCGTGTCTCCCGATAGGAGTGGTGAGATGATCTTGAATCACGAGATGCGTAAATATCTGATGTTCCGATCGAAAACTGCCAGATGTGACAAGCGATCGAACGGTCAGTCAGTCAATCGCTCGGTCGATGTTTCGATATGGCGGTCCGAACGGTCGACATACAGTTGAGGTAAGAGTGAATGTGTTGCTCGACGAAGATTTCATAAACGATAGAAACCTGTTTTTCAGAAATTGGAAAGTCTGAAATCTGTCTTACCTGGACTGCCACCGAACCGCAGGATGCATTGAGTGGTGTAGCTACACAAATCTGAGGGCGCTGTGTGGTGATGCAGCCTTGTGCAGGCTGGAACGCTTGGTTCTGAGTGAGGATGGTGGAAGATTTCTTCAGAATTTTCCCTTTTCTCCTATAAGTGAACGAAGGAAATCCGGGAATTTTCAGAGGATTTTCTTGGCCAATTCTAAAAGAGCTACAAACATGCATCGAAGCTACAAAATGTCTGGGGGGTACCTACAAAATGGTGATGCTATGAGGGCGTAGCCAGCGGGGACGTACTGCCCGTCCCACCCCGTGTGTAACCTGCAAATGGTAGTTCGTGCAGGGCGGGGTTTGCCCCAGGTGGTGGTGGAGCTACACGGGGTAAGTACCCCTCAGGCGCCACTGCTACCAATCCTCCCGAGCTGGTGGGGTAGTTGAGGAAGAGAGGCGACCATGGAACATGTCTTATAGGGATTTGCCGGCCCCGGGCCGTTCACCAAGGGTGTGGGCCGAATGCGGGCCGATGTTTCAAGTGCATGCGGGCCGTACGTTGTCGGTGCATTTTTAACAAAATTCTTAAAAATTTTCCGATTTTCATTTTTAGCATACTTAAAAGTAGAATTTTAAAATTTCCGGGCGTTGGGCCGACCGGGCCCAACTCTGGCCGATGTTATTAGTCCGCGCGGGCCGAACACCGTCGCGGTAATACTTCTACCATGGAGGCGACGGTGTCACACCGCCAGCTGCCGCGCTGTACCCCCTCCTGCGTTGGGTGCGTGCGCAAGCGGATTCACATACCCTATGTATATAAAACATGAAGAAAAAATATAAGCATTTCTAAAACTTAAGAATACTCACATTCGCTTCAATTTTCTCTTTCCCTCTTGCACACACATTCCTATGCAAAGCCCACATCTCACATAAATGTAGTATACATTAACTTAACTCCTCGAAAAACTTTCAAACTCGCCATGCACTTACTATCAACAACATCTCTAAGAGATTGTGAGCAACCTTATAGAGCAGTATATCCACCCCACCTACCCGGGACAAGAAGTGTTTAAATTGAGCTGCATAGACCCATGCGTGGTCAGTTCCGGGAAGATAGCTCAGGGTATCACTAGACTGACTGAACCCTAAGAGGGGGAACTCGTGCTCAGAGGGGAATGCATAAAGCATGACGTTATCGCAACACAAAATAAAAGTACAGCTGGTCAGGAAAAAATCCAACAAGAAAGTTTTTCTGTCCACAAGAGAAAAGAAACCACTGCGTGACCTGACACTATATGCGTCAGTCCAGGTAAAATAGAGTGACGATCTTGCGCATCATTTTAGCTTCCCGGCACGTTTCTAGAAGCAGGTTGCTGTCGTGGAAGGCAAAACAGATCACTTGTTGCACTCTCGTCAGAATCTCCTCATTGCAGTGCCTGAGCAGATATACCACTCCTAAGAAAGCCTGCAAGCTCGGCTCTTTGAAGAGACACAGGGGCCAAGCAAAGAGGAAAGAGCAAGTTTCAAGGAATGCAACAGCAGAAAAGAAATTGAGCGAGCGATTGTTGCAACACAAGAGAGGAACACCTGCTGGCATCGATTAGCTGCATGTCGTCATTCTCTGGCATTTCGATCACGTTGGCCACCTGAAGCAGATTTAGACAGCCGCAAACTATTATTGCACGGCACACAGCACTTGATTCCTGCAAAAACTTTCTTGCATCCCACTTGCTCTCTTGCAGGGTCAACTTAAACGCCGAAACGCGGGTTCACTTTACAACTGCCTGTGGTTTATTTCAAGTTCGTCACATACATGTTTGATCTGACATGAAGGTCATCGCAGCCAGAACGCTCTGTCAGTGGTATGCTGTGATTCCAGAGCACTTCAGGTTCCAGGGTACTCAAGGTGAGGCAGCGATCGAAGCACTTCAGGTTCAAGGGTACTTAAGGTGAGGCAGCGATCGAATCGGAAGAACTTAGTGTGAAAGTGTCTGCCTAGCGAGCACAAATCACCTGCTTTAGTAGATCCTGGGATTCGCTTGGCTGCTTGGATCGGCTCTGTGGCAATATCACAGTGAGCAGATCAGGGCGTTCTGCGCGCAGACAGCCGCGAATCACAGCTGCGTTTGTTCCCGTCGCTCCCGAGGTGAAAACGTGGTTGCTCTGCGTGACAGATCACAAAGGCGCACGTTAGCAGAAGACGAAGAAAACTCTGCGTCGAAGTACTCAAAGCCAGGCAGAACGGTACGCGGGATACTCTCAACTTCTCCCAGGTTACCAAAGCGATATCTAAACAAGTGGGATGCCCGTGACGCCCTTCTGGACAACGACGGTGAACAAGCAGGGTACCCACAACGTCCTCCCGTAGAAAAAAAAGCTATCTCAACGAGCAGGGTAATCGCAACGTCCTCGCGTACAAAAAACCTAACATTTTCAACAGAACGATACCCTCTGCAAGAGAAAGAGAGTGACATCTGAACAAACAGCATATTCTAAGTATCCTCCCGCAGAAGAAAAGTATTTCTCAACGATCGGGACACTCTTGACGTCCTACTCCTGAAGAAAGCGATATTCAAACAGAAGGAATCTTCGCAACATTCTTTCGTAGAAGGAAACTGGTGTATCACACAACGGGATGCCACGAACGTCCTCTTGAAGCAGAAAAGTGATATCTCCAGACTAAGCTAGAAGATCAAATCGACGAGGGTCGACACCACCGAGATCTCCCGACCACACCCGGACCTGGCAAGGCGGGCAAGCAGGACGGCAGCTATCTTCAAACAAGCACTTCTAGTCGCTCTTGCAACCGCTGTACAGTGCAATCCCTGTGGTTTGTGACTGCAGTCGCAGTGGACCCTAGTCGCAGCATGGTAGGTTGAGGGTCAGAGGCGTGTACGACGCAGCCGTTCGGGTCGTCCCTGACTCTAAAGACGCTGAACAAGACACACGCCGCACTACCACCGCTGGTAGGTGTCAGAAACGACAGCTGAAGGTACGAGAAACAAGAGGCAAGCACTGAAGGGCTTAAATGGGCGAATGGTTTTTCGGGGAATAGGAGTCAAAGCTACATACCGTGAGAACCATTGCGTAACTGAGAATCTCAATCAGCTGCTGATGCAAGAAGCCCATATTGCGTGTACCAAAAAAACCAATAGATTTGGGCCCGCTCTGCTGGATCGCGATTAGCTCCTGCCAGATCAGCAGCAACGTGCAGACTTGACGAGTTAGACATATTGGAAAGTGGCCGCCTTACAAACAAAGGAGATACGAGGCGATCCTTTTACACGAGAGAAGCTGATGTGGAAACTTCACAGAGAACAATGCATCGTGACCAAAACACTAACAACAATCATAGCTTCGAACTTCGGTTGTGATGCAACTCACATGACAAGGATACGAGAACGGACCAAGCTCACACCTGAAGGTAGGATACATCATTCGGCATGCCTGGATCTTCGGCGGTCAGAGTATTCCCTGTGCCTTCAACAACCGATGTACCTTGATTGGGCAAACCGTCCGGTGGCAAGCCCCCGCTGCCAAATGCAACTGTCAAAGGTACGCCTTGCAAGTCATCATTTTCGGGGGTTCTGCTTTGATTTTCGTTGGAAACAGCTTTGATTACCCTCGCGCGTTTTGGGGCAAGGTTAGGGGTAGGCCGCGAAGACAAGTGCCACTTCGGCACACTCCTGGGGTAGGAAAGAAGCGCAGTTCGCGTGCTTTCCGGACTTCTGAGCGAACATTTTTCATCAAATCGGGTAACACGAAGTTGCTTGGTCGCCACGGGCCTGAGAATAAATGCCATTTCAAGCATGCACGGCTAGCGATGGATATTGTGCAGTCTTCCGAGAAGTGACAATGAGGGCTCAAGGTTTCCGCTCGGTCCGATGTGTATTTCTGCGGTCTTAGGTTGAAAGTTCAGGTGAAATTTACGCTACGTAAAGCAGGATCGTTTCTTGGTTACTTTGAGAAGTAATAAAACAGAATCTGCGGGCGCAATAATTGATGGGAGCAGCAAATCAACATTTCAAGAGCGACACTGTTGTGACGTTGTGACGCTCCCTCCCAATCGGACATGCCTCCTGCGATGGCAATGGACCAAGGGACCCATCGCATGGTCCCCATGCTGACTGATGGGGCAAAACCGCCAAAAGTGAAAAGACGAAGAGGCAACAGTGTCACAGTTGAACCATGAACGGTCGTACGGCTCATACCGATACGATCTTACGATCAACATGCACGAAGCACGATCACTCTCGACTCTCATTCTACTGTTCAGAACGAAAAGGTTGTCATCATGACCAGAACTGTCGCCAGCGCCATCGCCACCGAGGCTCGTATGTGCGATATGAAATGATGCTGCATACTCGTAACTTATGATAACACATAAGTCATATTTGATATTATATTATTATTGATTGTCATTGTGCATGTTCGATGTGGATTTTCAATCGTGTCACGTTTACTGTTTTATCGTGTTTTTTGATTTTTTCCTTTTCCGAGCTGGTTCTGCTGATGTCTCAGATGAGAGCTCTACAGTACAGGTTGCAACCTGCGTGTGTCTACATGACAGTCTGAGTCTTAGTAAACACACTTGAAGATTCGTTAGGCTGAGAATTGCGGAACGTGACGGGTAAAACCGGCTTATCGCATATTCAAGTCTATACGCCGGTTGCACTCAAGTGATGACTTTACCTCGTCACAGGTTTAGGACGAACGCGGCAACCAAGCGTCAAACGTGATGTCAAGATGTGCGAACCACATTGACTTGAACAGCTAAGTCCGCTCGAACACGCGTATTTTCTGAATGGGAAACACAGCGTCCTCCAACGAATACGGCGAAGATGTGCACGGATATGTTCTCACTGGTACCCTTTCCGAGCAGGCTTCCGCATATCTGCAAGAGTACCTGCAGAAGCAGAAGCAGGAGTGCACTGGCGATCTTGCCGACATTCCGTATGTTTATAATCTCATACTTCTTCTGGAAAAAAGCTCCACCACATGTGGTCTGAAGGACTTCGCCAAAGACCTTACTTTGTTCTTGGCGATAGAGAAGGTGGAACGAGGTCACCTTGAGTCGGAAGCCTCAATCTGGGAGGTGTACCTCTCATCCCTGCGACGTCAACCTGAAAGATGTAGTCAGTTTCTTTCTGTATTGCCACTCTCTCGAATAGCAAAATGCTTAACAGAATCTTCGTTGATATTGATCAAGCAATCGGCGACGTTTCGTTTACACTTAAGTTGCGTTGACGCTGTTTGCGTTGTGTTCAGTCTGCAACTTGCCCAAAGTCGCCATCCTTGCACAACCACCTGAGCTTTGGATTCCCTTATTTAATATACCCCAGAGATTCGCCTTTCAACGCATCTTCAACGCGTAACGCACTGTGGCGCGCTCTCTTCTGGAAAGCGTGAAGGCTTATCGTCCCTTTCCTTTTGGTTAACTCTCATCTCTTCGCTTTCAAAGAGCCCTCGAAAGGGAATATTCGCTTTCAAAGAGCCCTCGAAAGGGAATATTCGCCTTCAATGAGCCCTCGAAAGGGAATAATCAGGACACCAAGGTCATGGTTAAGCAGGTGCAACCGGAAATCGGCAAGTGTCTGGCGGTCACGCGTCGCGTCCTGTGCTTTGCCCTCTGTCGCGCTTCCCGATGCATAGGATTGCGCTCCTCTGAACAGAGCATTCAAACTCTCATCATCGCATTCCGTTGCTTCTTGCGCGAGGTGCCCCTTCGAGGTTCCTTCATGATGCCGTCCACCCTCCTCAACTTGGCAGCACATATTCCCCTTGGATCCGCGACGGAGTGCCGTTAGCGTCACTCCGTGCTTTCTCCCTCTCATCCAAGAGCCCCTGCAGCAAGAGCCTGCTGCAACTGCGCAATTGGTCTCCTCAGCACCTCCCACTTGCGCTCGCAAGCCCTGCAGGGCAGCTCTTTTGTGCTGATCGCTTGCCGGGCGGCGGGGTTGTCCGGGCAGAATCTCGTCAGCCTGCCGGCTCCAGAGACGGAGAGGCAAGCGGAGGCGTTGGCGAAGGTCGCCTTGTGCGCCGCGCTGAAGGGCGCCGAGCTCGGCCCGGTGGCACTCCGTGAGGCCCCCGGGGTGCAGCAAGCTGCGGAGGCCCTCGTGCTTTTCAGGTGCTCATCGTGCATACAACCCGACCTGCAAGCCTCTGGCTTTCTCGACCGGCGGATCTTCGGCTTCAGCCTTTGCCGAGGCTCGCCAACTTCTCTTTGGCTTCCCTCTTCCGGATCCCCTTTGGCTCCCCTCGTTCTGAGCAACCGCCACCCCTTGGGCTTCTCTTATGCCGAGGCTCGCCGACTCCCCTTCGGCTTTTCTCCTCCTGATAATCTGCCACCTCGTGGGCTTCTCTGACGCCAAGGCTTTCCGACTCCCCTGCGGCCTCCCTTACTCTGAGGATCCGAGACGCTTTGGACTTCAGTCCTGCCGCGGCTCCTCCCCGGTTTTCCTGCGATCCTCTCCTTGCAAGAGTCTTTCACCTCTTCGGCCTCCCCCATGCCAAGGGTCTCCGAGCCGCTTCCTCTTCGCCTAACGCGAGGCTGGCCGCTCCCCTGTTGCACGCGCGCTTTTTCTGGAACGTCCCAAATGGGGGCGATGCTGACAGCCAAATGCTCGATGCGAGTTCCCTTGCTCGAGTGCACGCTGAATGTGCGCAGGACAATGTCACTGCTATCACTGGCGTCGGAGTATATACGTGCCGTGCGGGGCATTTCATCATGCACGAGCATCACAGTTGCTCGACGTCTCTGCCCGAGTTGTGTGTGCAGCACAGACCTCCAGGCGGCGGGCTCGTTGCCCTGCACCCTCTGCAGGGTGGGGCCATCGCTCCGGCTCCCTGCTGATGCTCGATCGTCACCCTGTCCCTCCCAAGGGAAGGCTGACCTCGCAGCTGGGGGCCCTCGCAGGATGGCCTGCAGCGACGAGGCGGGGCCGAACGTTGTGTTACGAACTGTGGTGGAGGCGGCGGAGCGCGGCGAGCTGCCGGCCAGCTTGGTGGGCCTCCTGCGGGGTGGAGCGGAGGTCGGCCGGGAGCGTGCCGCGCAGGCAGTGCGCTGCCTGTGCCGTATTGGCAACCCTCTCCGCGCCATCTTCCTCCGCCTAGACGGTCTGGCCGCCCTGGTGACCTCCCCCCTCCACCCCGCCTGCCCTCTCAGCTCTTCGATGCCACTGTTGGCTCTGTCAGACCGGCGTCCCAAGTCCCTCCCACAAGTGGAGTCCGGCTCGCGTACGCATGCCGCCGATCCCAGCTATGACCGCTGCAGCACGCACGCCCCTGAGCGCCGAGCACGATGTTGCCCCCACTGACCTGGCCCTAGCGAGTTGCGCTGCGCTTCGGCGGGCCCGAGGCTGGCGTGGCCGGCGCCCGCTCGAGATGCTCGGGATGCGTGTGCCAGGCTGGCTGCTCCGCGGCTCTCTTTGGAGTCCGAGTTTGCTGCAGATGCAGCGTGCAGCTGGGCCGAGGAGTGCGCGTCTCCACACAATGAGGCGTGATGTGAAGGAGAGGGGAACTTGCAGGAAGGCGCGATGTGAAGGTGAGGGGGCTGTACGGGGGCAGCATGTGGAGAGGATGGGTCTGCAGGAAGATGGCGCATGGAGAGGGGGGTGCAGGGAAGTGGACATGGAAGGCAGGAGGCATGGGACGGTGGGACATAGAGGGAGAGGGAGGCTGCAGCAAGATGGGGAGGTGGGAGGAGGGGGCTGCACGAAGATGGGATTTGTAAGGGGGGCGAGGGGTAGGACGTTGAGGGGAGGGGGGCTACAGGAAAGTGGGACATAGAAGGGAGGGGGTTGCAGGGAAAGTGATGCAGGGAGGGGCTACAGGAAAGTGGGATGATGGAGGGGAGGGGTTGGGAAGGCGGATGCTGATGTAGATCCCAACACTGCACCTGCTGTGCACGCACCGCTGGGCGCTGCACCTGCTGTGCACGCACCGCTGGGCGCTGCACCGGCTTGCACAGCGCCGACTTGGGGGTCGATTCTCGACTCCTCTGATGACGGCCGCTCTCTCCGCCACCCCTCTCTGCTACCCCTCTCTGCTATGGCAGGTGGATGTGATCGAGCACGGGGTAGCAAAGAGTAAGCAGGCGGCGGTGATGGCGCTGTACGAGATGACTTACTTCGATGACCGGCCGCCCTCGCTGATGCTGCACCTCTCCCAGGTCCCTGCCATATCCGCGCACCGCCAGGGCTGTGCGCTGGGGGGTCTCTTCTCTTCATCTTCCTCGGACAGACGCGGTCCACAGACACTGAGTTGTGCCAGACGCTCAACAGAGCCGGGACCCCGGATGAGAGACCGCCCCCGGGACCCCGGATGAGAGACCACCCCCGGGACCACGGATGAGAGAATGCCCCCGGGATTCATGTGGGCATTCATGTTGCACCCCCTAGTTTGGGATAAACGATTTTTAAATTAGCACTTCTCGCCACAAATCTCGCGCTGCATGGATCCGGGCGGAGGGTGAGGCATTACATGAGCGCGGGCACCCCTGAACCCCCTCCCCCCCCGCCAGCCGTCACCTCTCTGCAGAGGCGTGGCGACCACCTCCAGTCTCCTGCTCTCGCTGGCCTGCCAGGTCGCCTCACCACCTCGCCAGTCACGGTCCGCATCCAGCCCACTGTGCGATACCAACGGAGGCCCGCGGAAAGCATCAGGGCCGATAGAGCGGCCCTGCGCCTTCCTGCATGGCAGCTGGGCCCCGCGGTGCCTCAACCTCCTGCTGCTTCTTCTCCGCCCCCTCGCAGGAGTGCATCATTCGGTGTCGCATGGGTGACCTCGGCTTCCGGCTGAGTTTCCGCGTGTTGAGCAGTGCGATCATCGAGGTGTGGGCGGGTGTGAGCTACTGGGGGCTCCTTCTGAACAAGGGCGGCCACACCTTTGATCCTCCGATAGATCTGATCCGTCATATTCGATCCCCCCGCGCTTTTGATGTTTGTAGTTTTTACTTGCATGGATGTGGGGTATCTTGTCACCACCCCGCCCTGTTTGTGTGCGCTTCTCACATCCACCGGGATGACGGTGGGCTGACCTTGGTCGGCGCGCCTCGTGCTGCTCAGCGTGTGATATCCTGTCACGGCCGCATCGTTCCTGCATGCTGTTCTCATCCACCGGGTGCTTGTGGCAGTGTCGACGGCGCGTGTCAGGGATCAAAGCGGGTTCTGGAGACTCGAATTCCCCCTCAGACTCGTCTCCGGTCCATGAGATGTGGGGATCCGAGGAGGAGCCGTTCCCATCGGGGCTTCAGATCTGCTGGACGCGACTCCGATGGAGCCGTTCCCATCGGGGCTTCAGATCTGCTGGACGTGACTCCGATGGAGCCGTTCCCATCGGGGCTTCAGATCTGCTGGCCGTGAATTCGATGGAGCCGTGCGATTTAGGGATCCGACACGATCCGCCTCCGACGGTTCTTTGGAAAGCTATCACTCGTCTCCGTCACCCGGCGGATTTTGATTCCCAAGGCTCAGATTTGCACTTTGTGGAGCGAAATCCGCGAAATTCATGTGGCTCCGCGAAGGCCGGAATGGCCGCCGTCGCCCTCCGAGCCTCGGCATGGCCGCCGTCGCCCTCCGAGCCTCGGCATGGCCGGCTCGGGCGGAGCCTGGAAGCACCAGTCCCCGGCCTGATCCATCTCTGTCGAAGCCCGATCCTTCCAGGCTCTGTCGGAGACAAAGCTAGAATACTGCAGGTTCCGACGGAAGCAGTTTGGCTCCGTTGCTGGCAGTAGTTGTGGGCTTGGCTTTCATGAAGCCGGGGAGGGGGTTTAGGGTGGGGTAGGTGTCAGCTCTGGTGGGCCGTGCGGTGGGAGCAGCTTAGGGTGCGTCCCGCACTGTCAGCGCGTGCGCCTCCACCGACTCCTGACAGCTGGCCTGAGTTGGCGGCGCAGGTGCTTCTCGAGCTGGCCCTCCCGGCGCTTGCGCAGCAGCTTCTCGGAGCATCCACGAGGGGTGCGCGCCCTCCTAGCTCCCTGCCGCTGGCGCTTTGGCCTCGCCCCCATGCTCACCGTCCTGCCCCCTCTCAGCGTGCGACAGATGACTCTGGGCGGCAGACGCGCGATCGAGGGGTCGTGGATGACTCTGGGCGGCAGACGCGCGATCGAGGGGTCGTGGATGACTCTGGGCGGCAGACGCGCGATCGAGGGGTCGTGGATGACTCTGGGCGGCAGACGCGCGATCGAGGGGTCGTGGATGACTCTGGGCGGCAGACGCGCGATCGAGGGGTCGTGGATGACTCTGGGCGGCAGACGCGCGATCGAGGGGTCGTGGCTCGCGGGCACGCGCCCGGCGCCCTGATCCGGCCAGGCCAGCTCGTCTTGGCGCCCTGCAGCATAAAGCACAAGGTCAGCATCTGCCAATCAGCCAGCCAGCTTGGTGGATGAGTTAGTGCCAGCAGTGGTTTGGACGGACGCCACAGATGACACGGATGACATGCTGGAAGCCCTGCTGGGTCTGATGGAGCTATGCGCCATCCAGGAGTATGGCGGACGTGCCACCCTGAAGGTGCCTCTCCCTGCCGCCCTGTTGGGGTGGCCCGAACCAGGGTAACGCCGAAGAGGTCACACCGTCGTGGGAGTAACGTCGTTTCGATCGCGCTGTTGTGTGGAGCCCCGCCGTGCTGATTCTGCGGTTGTGGGGAGCTCTGCCATGTCAATCACGCGGACTATGGTGCAGATCACGCGGATGTGCACCGCATCGCCACTCAGACTACGCAGTCACGCGGATGTGCACCGCACCGCCACTCAGACTACGCAGTCACGTGGAGCGCTGCCATGCATGTGCCATTGTGTTTGCTCTGCATCCCTGTCCAGCCCTGTCCTCCTGCAGCACACCTGTGGTCAGCGCCAGACGGTTGAGGGTTTGTTGAATGGCGGAAGGTGGGGAGGGGGTGGAGGTGCGGGGTCTTGTGGGTGCAGGTGCTAGGCGGGGATCTCGAGGTGATTGGCACGGTGCTGGAGAGCCGGGGGCGCCGGGAGAGTGTGCGTGAGCAAGCCATGGCGCTGCTGCAGCGGCTGTGGCCGCTGAGGGTGAAGTCGCGGGTGGAGGCAGCCGACTCATTGCTGCTGCTGCCTTCGATGGGGATCAGGGAGCTGCAGGAGGTGGCCGAGCGCATCCGCCACGCCGACAAAGACCGCCGCCCACCGACCTTTGCGGTGCGCCCGCTCCCCCTCCTGCAGCCATCTGGAGCCGCACCTTCAAAGTGCCTTACTC